>JARHVA010007832.1:400000-430000 GCA_037957365.1 Torreya grandis
TTGTATGCTATCGGTGCATGCCAACACTCTCTTCAAGTTTTGAATAAATTTAAGAATATTATGTATTACTTATAATTAAAATCAAGAATTATAATTGAATTAGTAGAATTGCTATTCTTTTGGGATTTATAACATATAAGCCTTGTTCTATCTTTATAATTTTTTTACTAAATTGGATGTCAGTTTGAGCACCAATAGGGTTCTAATTTAAATTCAATTGATCTATAACTACATAAGAATTGTAGTTAATTTATAAAAAATATCATCTATCTATAATTCACATAAGTATATTAGTAATTTATAACCATTTTATAGGGGGAAAAGATTGGAAAGAATATTTAAAAACATAAGTTTATGTTAGACACATTGCATAGAAATGGTTTGCGTGATATAGAAAATATTTTGATTCTTAAAGTTTTAAAAAAATAATATTGTTATTAAATAGGGGCCTAAAAAATGTCATTTTTAAATATTCTCTTGTTTAATAAATATCTATAAAAGGATTTTGTTTTGCTTAAGTTTTTAGATATTTTTACCTAATAAGGAAAATAAGAATAAATAAGTGTTTTAGGTTATTAGAGTCAAAACATAGAAAATTAAACTATGTATTTTGAGATCAATATTATGATGACATAGTCATCAATAACTTTTTTTCATGTCTACTACATTTTTTACATAAATACAACATCTCCACATTGTCAAAAGAGGAGAGGATGCTCTTGAGAGTCTTATATGTTTGTATTTTAGCCTAATTTGGTTTTTATAAACATTAAGAGGTTATAAAATAGTAGAATAATTCAAATAGATAAATATGAAATTTAAACATACATCTAATTATAAAATACATAAATTGATTACAATGATTTGATAAGTGGCACATGCTAGATATAATATGTACAACAAAAGGTTGAATATTTAGCTTTTGTTGTTGACTATCTGATTGTGACTATGTTCAATGGTGGAAAATAACTAAGGTAGGCTATGATTGCTAGGTTATGGAACTATATTTATGTTTATGTAGGGTTGAATCCATTGGATCTAGATGAGTATTGATTATCGCTAATAACTCAAATGGTCATTAGTGACTATCACTAAAATATGCACATGAGATCATAAAATATACTTTGCCTATCTATGAAATCTATGTATGTGTGATATAGATCCTGATGATGTGCAAAACTCTAGAAATCAGCCTCCTTCTTCTTGAAATCTTAGGTGTGCTTGTAATGTGTTGAGTTGAACCCTATCAACCCCATATGATGATTGACCCTTACCTATGTATCTAATAATCTAAGGAGTGAAATAAATCCACACATAATTCTATAGCCTAGTGTGATTGTGAAATTATGCTACATCTCTATAGGAATGCAATGAATGATTTAACTTTGATAATTAATTTTTTTTCTTTAACTTGGCTTTAGTGTGATTTACACTTGGATTATGACTTCTCTTAGTAAGTGATTCATAATTTGATAATAATATGATATATTTTACTAATGTGTAATAGTGTATATATATATATGTGTACTAGATATGGGCCAAGCCCCATATAAAATGAGGCCTTTATTTGTATTTATTTGAGTCTATTTGGGTACTTTATCATTATACTGACATGCTAGGAAAATGGGCCTACCCAAAATAAAATATTTATTTTATAAAGTAGTTTTTTGTGGAGAGTATATATACCATCATGTTTTGTCCAATATCTATTGAAAACACTAACCGTCATTGAATTTACCAACCCATATATAGGTGGAATAAATTGAGAATCTCAAAATATATGTGTAAGATAATATGGTGGTTTGAAAAAAATAGTTCGACTCCATTAAGATTGTAGCAATCGATTGTAAGGATCAAAATCATAAGGTAGCATGTATGTGGGAGAGAATGGATGGTTATAATCATATTTATATGTGTAATTTATGCATGGTAAATGCATGTTATTATTGTCATTGTCAAGAACTCAATATTTTATTTTAGTATCTAAAAATGCACCCATCTTATTATTGTAATGGAGTTGATAGAGTAAAGGAAAAGGTATAACTAAGTGTATACAACACACTTTGTCTTTAGTATAAATCTCCAATTATGCAAGTCACTTAATATGAAAACCTAAAAAAATATGTCCATAAATTGAAATTTTAAAACTAAATTTGATTTTTTTTAAAATTAAAAATCATGAAAGTAGTACACCTATGTGTTGGTGAAAACCATGTTGCCATTTTAAATTTTAGGAGATGACACTTCAATTTTTAATCATTTGAGAAAGGTTCTTTTTGTTGATGCACTTGGCAATTGGTTCCTTTTGTTGAACCATGGATAAATTGTGCTTCTTTGTTGAATCACATGGATATTTGGATGAATATGCCCCAAAATTATGTAAATATATAATCCCTTAGATTAGGAAGAAATCATTCCCTAACCCTCATAGTGTGAAGATAAGTATGAAATATACTAACCCAAATAAGTACTCATAAAATAAATGAGAGCCACATAGTGGGTTCACTATAAGTAAAATTGAATCAACCACTATAAATGGATTATAAATTAAATTTTCTAGTTTCATTTTATTTCACTCAATTTATTTGCATATAAAACAAATGAATGATTGAAATAAAATTAATATTTTTCATTTTCTCATCATGACTTTAGTTTCCATACGTGTGAGGTGGAATCACAACCATTTTTAATTTAGATTGTAAGCTATAGTGTTGTGTATGTGCATGACCCCATATCAATACTCATGAATATAAAAATCTATATATGTGCATGAAACAATATGATGATTCTTTAATAAATACCAAATGAGATAGTACATTATGCATGTATATGATAAATCTAGGAAACTATATCTCAAATGTATGTATATGTGAAAACCTATAATTCTTGTTTTTGTAAACTATGCACATATGTGCATACATATGCACCCAAGTGTGTATGAATATGTATGGAAGTGTTTGTAAAGTGAGTACATATTCATGGAATATACTCCCATTATCTATAATTATGTGTCAATATATGTCATGTAACTAATACATATAATATATTAACCATTCTAAATCTCTAAAATTTATACTCTTATCTAATTTTCTATTCATGGAGGCTTATGTCTCTATGACAAGGCCACTATAATTTCCCCTATTGATATAAGGGATGTATCTTGTCAGTTACTCATATTAAAATAAGAGTATAGTGTATCATGTCATGTTTAAATAAAACATCATGCATAATCATGTAAACATGTGGAGATTCTGTCATCATTATAATGCATATTTTGATCAAGGCATGTATACAACATATGCAATGTAAGACATATAATTTTCATGTTCATATATAGTACATCAATGAATCAAACAATAGTAACCATTACCTATAGGATAATTGAATAAGAATATGAAGTAAAAGTGCATTATATGTATCACGACACCACTCAATGTTAACGAGATAAAAAAGTGCAACAAAATAAACTAGATAAAAATTTATTACACACTTAAGGCCAATGGACATGAATATTTCATAAAAAACAAGGCTTAGGGTAACATGAAAGGGACATAAAGATGTCACAAAAAAGGGAGATAAATATGTAGCATCAAACAAGACCAAGGGCCATATGTAATGGAAATAAATATGTTGCAAAAAAATGACATAAAAATGTTTCATCAAACAAGACCAAGGGTTACACATAATGAATAAGTACAAACTAGACTATCATGTAAGAGTGTAACAACATCAGTGAAGAGTATAAAAAGTAAAGACTAGTATACAACATCCTTATGTATAAATGTCACATCATAATATAATATCGAATTAATGTATCACTGTGTAAGATATGAGTAAATATAAAGACCCGTGTGAGAAATATTGATATATAAACATCATATAAGGTCATAGAAAGATATAATCTATAATAGTGAAACTTGTGGAAAAATATGCCACCAATATAGACATGACAAATGGGTAGGGGAATGTCCAATATCTATATGTACATGAATATGCCATGATTTCCACTAATATACCATGAAATGCATGTGCATGAAAAGAATATGTTATCTACAAACATGTGATAAATAAAATATGTAAATAGTGTAAATAGTAATATGCCATGCTCATGTCCTATTTTTTATTTTTTTAAATATTTTGAATGTTTTTGGTTTTTGTTTAAATTTTTAAGTATTTGAAATTGGTGCTAGTAAATTGATGAATAAGTCATGCTTGTCAAGATCAAAATTAATTTATCTAGGATTGTCATTGATATTATACAATTTCATTACATCTTCCAATGTATATTATTGTTCATATTATGTGCTTATTGTTATCTTTGAATATTTTAACTTTTGTTGAGTACCATTCCATTATGTTGAATATTGACTGTAATTTCTCCATGTACAAAAGGAAATATATCAATCTATTTTATTCACTTTGTCTTGCATCATTTATAACATTTAAAATCCTAATGTGAGTGCCAACTAAGTGGTATAATATATCACCCATATGTAGGTATCAATGACCATTGGACATAAGTAATTAGCCCATTAATGTGTCCAAGGAATATACCGTAGTGTGGATTGAATTGGTCTTTAATTTTTATCCCCTAGTGTTTTAATAATTTGATACATGTGGGAGTTGGTATTCATAAATATGAATTTATTGTTGATATCACCTTATATATGATGTAATGATTAAATCCTCCCATCAAGGATAATTTTCTCTTGTTTTAGTTACAAATGGTGTCTTTTAGAGGCTGATGTGAGTAGTTCTTATTGAATTTGTATTACCTTAACAACGGATTCAATTTTTTTTCTTTAAATCTTATTTTGTAATGCATCACAATAAACTAGATAATGTCCTTGGATTTTATAATAATCACAATATGATTTTTATTCTTTTTATAAATTCCCCATGGATCGATGTATAGTAGATGGTAATGTGATGAGATTAGGATCAAGCAATATTTGTAATTTTTTGTTGGTTTATATTGAATAATTGTTATAGGCAATGGTGTTGGATATTTGATATTTGACATTTTTACATTATTATATAAAATATATGATTATTTATCTTGCAAGTCATGTTTTCTCTTAGTGTCGCATGTTCTTAGTGTAAGATAATATTAAAACTTTTATTTGCATTTCAAGTGTAATCATGATATATCATTTTTGTATTTCATTTAGAATCTAATGTGAGAAAAATATTCATATGAAGGGTTAAATTTTAGCTTATGTAGTTGACCATAAATCATATCTTCCATGTTGATATCATCACCATCACTACCCTAATAATATATGATTATACGAACTTGATATTCCAAACTCACTAGTAAAGAAAGATCAGGAATAGGTTTTAACTATTTTGTATTATCTTGTGGTTCATGTTGTATAGATAATTTATTTTTTATGATTGGTTCCTTATCATTTTCAATAGTTGATTCATTTAAATCATATGTATGCCTTTGAGATATTGAAATATGTTTTGATAGAGGAATGATAAAATGATCTTCCAATTATGATTTTGGCTAGTTCTCATTAGTATTTTCGGTCATCTTATAATATATTAAAGGGTTTTCATATGTTGGTTTCATATTAATATAAACTTCATGCATTAATTTTATACATGTTTGTAATGTTGATGGTATTACTTCCATATCAAGTATCATATGTCTTCCTGAAATCAATTTGTAATGTAACTTATAAGGCATAACAGTGAAGGTAGTAAATACCAAATTGGGACCCATGTTTACATCTAATGATATGGTCCCAAATATTTTACATTGAGTGCTGTCAAATCCTTTTATTATTTGATTTAATTTCTTAATAGTAGACATGGTGATTCCTAATTGTTTTAATAAATTAGTGTTTCAAATATTGAATCCAAAACCTTTATCTATCAATATATGTTTGAGCATTTTATTTTTCACTTGAACTTGAGTGAATAATGAAAATTTCACTCTATTGTGTATTTTGTATGTAAGTCATCTTTGTCAAAGGTGATGAAGTTTTAGAATATCCTTGAATGTATCATGATAGAGGCAAATGATGCAGGTTTTATATCATTGGGGAGAGTTTGTTTTCTTATAATTCCTATTATAAAATGTCTTTGTAGACCTAAAATCTAGGATATAAATTTTATCATGGGTTTTCTTTAGGTTATATATGATATCATACCATTTGGGTTGATTAGCTTGTTTCATGGGAGGTGGAGGGGGTTGATGAGAAACATGTTGAATACCTTCATCCTTTAACACATGTTGGGCATCCATAAATTTTATAATGTTGATAGAATGTACCAAAAGATATAAAATAAGCCATGGTTGAATAATAGGAGAAGGATGGTAACTAGTACAACCTTGAGATCTAGGGGGATGAGGACCAAAATTAATCATACATGCCCTTTGGTGTTTAGTTGGGACAAAATGGAAATTGGATTGGATAATGTAAAAATATGATTTTAAAAGAGATTGGGATTATTCATTGTTAATTTTATCCTTATTAGTTTTTATTTATTTGTTTTATTTAGTTAAATAAAATATCCAAATGAGATATAATATCCAAGTATAAAAACATTAAAATAGTATTGCAATGACTTGCATGAAATACTAATTTTCATTCATATTAACCATTAATAATGTGTATTTTAGGGAATAAAAAATAATAATATATGAAAATAAAACCCTAAGGTCAAAATATAAAACCCTATAAGAATGGAATCCTAAGGTAGACCTAGGGTTGGCATGGTTGAATCAATGCATGGGTTCACCAGTATTTTTTACCTTAATTTGGTTTATAAAAAACATAATAGGATATAAAATAGTAAAATAATTTTGATATTTAGATATGACATTAAATCATACATCTAAATTTAAGACACTGAAATAAATTGTAATGATTTTACAAGTGGTATATTCTAAATTTAGTAAGTATAATAAAGGGATGAGTAGTTATATTTTCTATTTGTTTATCTAAATGTGACTATATTTGTATAGTGGGAAACATATAGAGATAAGCATGTGATTTATCAGGTTATAACACTCTATGCCTATCTAGGGAGGTCAACTCTGTTAGATCTAGGTCAACATTGATTATTGATACTGACTTGAGTAGTCGATAGTGACATACACTATAAGATAATCTTGTGATCATGTGGTCACCTTCTCTTATCCTTGAAAATTATATGCGTAGGATTCTAAACATTGATGATGTGTAGAAATCTATAAATTAGTCTCTTTCACCTTAAAACCATAGGTGTGTTGCTGAGGGATAGAAACCTACAATAATTAGGAAAGTATAAGAGGTTGACTTGCCCCTAATTTATCCCATTTGATGATTGATCAACATCTAAATATTTGATACTCTAAGAAATAAAATCAAGCCACACATAGTTTTCACACCTAATGTGATTGTAAAATTGTGATCCTTTGATCTATGAGTACATATGATGATTTAGATTTGATACATAGAAATGTTTAGTTTGACATGGATTAAGTGTAATTTATACTTGGTTTGTGACTAATCCTATTGTGTGATTATAATTTCATAAAAATATGGTATACTTTCTCAATGTGAATTAGTGTATATATGTTTACCAAATAAGTGACAAGTCCCCTATCAAGTGACACCTTTATTTATATATGTATGAATCTAATAGGGTAATTTATGACATTAGTGACATGCTAGGTAGATGGATTGACCCTAAGGAAATAATTTATTTTATAAATTAGCCATTCCTAGTAGAGGTTCGATACTGGTAGGCTTAGGTCAACATCGAGTAGTGATACTCACCCACTCTAACATTATTAACCATTTATAATTGGAATAAGATGAGAAATTTTGCATGTGTGTGCAATGTAGTATGTTCATTTGAAGAGACAATGAGGTTTATGTAAATGTGTAACCATAAAATGAAAGTATCAAACTCAGAAGGTAACATGTAGGTGTGAGAGAATGGTAGGTTAAGATCATATTTTTGGGCACAAGTCATGTGTGGTAAATGTATGTCATGCTTGTCATTATCAATTACTTAATACCATATTTTATTATCTATATGTCATTTTCAAAAATCTAGGTCAAGTTTCTATCAATTTTTTTCATGTGTTTCCAACATCACATTTTGGTGAATGTAATAAAATCACTTTAGAAAATAAGATAATCCGAAACCATACAATTTTTTATAAATTCTAGATTTAAATTAATTATTTATTCTTATATTAATATTTTATAAATTCTAGTTATCCTAGTTATAAGTAATTAGATCTTTATCTCAAAATTTAATTAAAATTCATTCAAATACATATTACAAGTAAAAACATTTTTCTACAACTGTCTCTCTCTCTCTCTCTCTCTATATATATATATATTAAAAATTTACAACTAATTATTATGGGTAATCATTTTTGTTTCTCATGTACATATGAATAATTATATTGTAAAAAATCCTCAAAGGTCATAAAGATTTATAATCTAGATGTTCATTAATTATTTAAATAGTTATAATGTTAAGCATAACCTATAAATATAGTGGAGCATGGTGGTCATGGAGTGTAATAATGTGAGATCTAAATAAGAATGGTCAACCTTAAATTTGTTGTCCATATAACTATTAAATGAAAGGTTGTCTTCTTACTTGGAGAGGGTAATTATAAATAATGATATCTTTGAAATACATTAGGCTTGAAGCCCTTTTTATTTTTATAAAAATAATATTTTAAGACCAACGCATAGATGTAATTATACTGAGGCCATATATCACCAAACAAAATGAAATTAACAATGTTGAACCCTTAAACAGATGAAACTATGTAATAAATTCAACATAATTGCTTCAAAATGTACACATCTATGTTTTTTACATAGATGTATATAATAGATCTAAAGTAGTAAGAATTAAACTATTAGGTGTAAACTAAAATGAAAATTTTGGATTAAAGTATACAGTGTAATAGTGTGAAATGTAAATAAAAATGTTTGATCTTAAATTTGGCATTCATTTGACAATTTTAAAGTACATAGTTTTAATCTGATATTTAACATCCATTTGATTTTCATATGTAAGTTTTTATTCATTGTTGGTGAAGGTGATAAAAAAATCATGATACATTGGGCATACGATGAAATTTGAAGCCCATTTTTTCCAAAAATATGCTTTGAGCCCAAATCATTAGTGTAGCTAGATCGAGGCTATTTATCAACATTTAGCAATAAATTAATGGAAAAGGTAACACAGGTGTTAATGTGGTATGTGACAAATCCAAGATAATTTATATAATTTGGTTTTTCTAGATAAACATGTTTAATAAATATGTACTAGAATTATAATATTGGAGGATACCCTTCCCCAAAGCATCATTTCATGGTAAAGAATAAATTTTATTAATTTGAGAGGCATAACTACAAAGATATAAATATGGGTGGGAGGAGAAATGATTCAAATGGTTCTTTCATATGCAAGGAAAGAAATGTTCTTAAACAATTATGTGTAAGGAAAGTTATACAAACTGAAACTATTAAATATGATAACATATTCCATGGATATCTAACATAATTCTGAAAACATAGACTACTTAGCAAAAATATTAATAGGCATAAACATAGAATTTGCATGAAAGCAACCATATCTATTGATTCTCATTGAATGAATAAAATATTATGTACGAGTCTTTAAATAAATTTCAACTTAAAATTGCAATTGACATGTTTAATTAAAAAATGTAAATAAATCTAAATCTACCTAAAGCTAATTGATCCATGTAATTTTTTTGAATTTTTTAATTTTTAGTAACTTTTGACTTTAGCAATTTTTCAATTCTTATTTTTAGTAGGTTGTGAATATAAGTTTGGATGGGTCTAAAATTTTACACATATATTATAAACACTAAAATTAACCTAATGGATGAAATTAAACTTAATTCCATGTTTGGTTATAAAAATATATTATTTCTAAAAACTGAAAAATATATTAAAATATAGTTTTATGCCCTTAGATGGTCATGTACGAGCTCTAAAATTTTATTAAAATGTCCATAAATAGATAGGGTGGGTTATGTATTAAATAATATTTTTGAAAGTGTAATTTTAGTGCAAAAAAGAGCTCAAATAGAGTTATGGATCAAAAGTTATGGCTTTCAAAATTTTGGTCTTTGTATCATTCTCCTCTAGTTGAAAACAACTCAACGCATACGACTTATCATTATTAAAACCCTATAATTTATTCTTTCCAATATTTTTAGCTCCATTCTAAAATCCAAGTGTTGTCTTTCTATTTTAGTCCTTTTCATTATACCAAGTACCTATTATAACTTTCTTGCATTGTGTGTACTATCTTCTAATGTAGAACCCATTCTATCTTTTTTTTTCTCCTTCTTTGGTACCTATTGATTCTAATATATTTATTCATATTATTCCCATTCACCGTTTATATATGTAATTCATATAAATATAAAATAATAAATACTAGAGAGATATCAAAATTATGTGGTAAACTCACCTCATAAATATTGTCATTGATTTTATTCACAATTTTGCATGGTCTAATTTTGTTGTACTTTAACTTGTTGTATGTTCATGTTAGAAATAAATTTTTCCTCAAGTAAACCATTAATAATCATCCTTATTCAAATAAATTTAACCTTGTTCTTATATTTTTGTTACTTTATATTTTTCATTACTTTTTTGTATCTTTCTTCTCACTTTTTATTACAACTATTGTAAATGCTCTGAAAATGCTTCTACATCATCACTCACTCATTATTTAATTTTTAACTATACCAAATATAAAAAAACCATAGGATCTATCCTATAAATAATCTAAAATAGTTATTTTCTTGTTGATCTATTCACTGAATTTTTACATACAAACTTAGCATGTGGTAAAGCCAAGTCCTATTACTTGGGCTTCTCTTCAACTTTGCATCTCAAAAAAAAATCCAAGCTCCTTATTACAACTTTTGTATGTCCATCTATTTGTGAGTGGTATTCCCTATGAAATTTTATCTTAGTTCCCAACTTCTTCCATAAAGTCCTCCCAAAATTGCTTAAAAATTTCATGTCGCTACATGATGTAATGGTTTTACAAACACCATGAAATTTCATAAAATACTTAAATATAGTAATGAAACTCTAACAGAATCATTGGTTTTATTACATGTAATAAAATTAACCATATTAGAAAATATTTTTATTAAAAAAAATCAAGCATTACCTCTTTGTGTGATTGGTAATCCCAAATACATAATCCACAATCAAATATATCCATGGTCCTTTTAGAACTAGTAATGGCATATACAAATCTATATTTTATGCATGGCCTTTAGCCAGTTGACATATTATGCATATTAAAACATATATTTCCATATATATCTTCATCTTTGGTGAAAATACTTCTCCAGTCTTACCAAAATGTTTAGACAAACCACCACTATGTAATTTTCTTATAATATTATCTCTTAGAGACCCAATTGGAATACAAAGTTGTTTTACCTTGAAGAGATAACCATCATGCATAATATATTCATCATGAATATTACTTGTCTCACATGGTAATGGATTAATTTATTATTTATCTATCTTTCCAAAATCCAGATCAGTATAATATAATTCCTTAACAACTTCAAACCCAACTACTTCAATCACCATAGTAATTAAAAATGGCAATCTCCTACTCAAAGCATTAGTTACTTGATTATGTTTTTAAAAAATGTATACCCTTATAATAAATATACCCACATTGCATACTTACTATTTAATTTATTTTGAGTGTTCACATACTTTAAACCCTCATGATATGTAATTATGATAAACTCCTAAGGCACCAAGTAATGTCTTAATGATTATACAATGGAATAAAATTTAAAATTATATGTAGAATTTTTTTTATTGCATTCTTTAATTTCTCACTGAAATATGCTATTAGTCTTCCTTCTTGACTAAACACAACACCAATTCCTAATGTGAAGCATCACAATCAACCTCAAAAACTTTGTTAAAATTTAGTAATGCTAAAATAGGTTTTTTTTTTATAATCTTCCTCTTTAGAAAGTGAAATATTTATGTTGCTACCTTTGTCCATACAAATTGTTTTCCTCTCATGCAATATGTTATTAGTGAAACAATACTAATAAAATTTTTATTGAATTTTATATAATTTTTTTCTAAATCATAGAAACTTCTTACCTATGTTATGCTTCTCAAAATAAGCCACTCAATAATTTAATTTACCTTTTCTTCATTCATCCTCAATCGATTTTTTGAAACTACAAATCTCAAAAATACCAAATTATTTTGCATAAACCTACACTTCTTCAAATTTGCATAGAGATTCTTATTTTTAACAACTCTATTCCCATTCTCAAGCGATTTAAGTGATCTTATTTAGTCTTATTAAATATAAAAATATCATCAAAATAAGCCACCACAAACGTATCAATGTAATCTAATAGTATTGTGTTCATGATTCTCATTAATGTGATGGGTGCATTAGATAGTCTGAATGGCATCACCATCTAGTCATATAGGCCATCCCCAGTCTTGAATGCTACATTCCATTTATCTCCTTCATGAATATGAATCTAATAGTAACCAATCCTTAGATCAATATTAGTAAAGCATTTTTTTCCCAACATAACATTCATAATATCATCTAAATGAAGTATTAAAAATATGTATTCTATGTCAATTTTATTGAATGATCTACTATCTACACACATACTCCACCCTAAATCATTATTTGGAGTTAAAAATACATGTGTTACATATGGACTCATACTCTACCTTACTAAATCCTTTTTCACTAATTTAGTAACATGTTTATTCAATTTTACGTGTTCTATTGGGCTCATCTTATAAGCTACTTGATTGGGTAGAGTTGATCCTAGAATAAAATAAATATGATGTTGAATGTTTATCTTTGGTGGTAAACCATCTGGTAGCTCATCAGGTATAACATTTGTATATTATTTCAACACTTATGTGTCTTCTTTATTTTCTATTAATGCATAACAACAACCTATCATCTTCATGTCTTTAATAAATTATTTTTTAAACAACGTGCTTTCTACCTACCTTTATTTTGTAAGAGGTATTAAAACTACATTTGTACCACCTTTGTAGAAAGTATATGTATTATTACTCCATTATGAATTGGTTTTATGTCATATTATCATAATATTTCTAAAAACACATGGCATGCATCTATTGGAATAACATCACACCACATTTCATATTTGTAAGTTTTTCCTATACAAAACTTGGTAAAAAATAGTTATCTATTGTAAGTTCATTTCCTTTATTAAATCATAAAATCTAATAAAGATAGGGATGTTTTTCACATTTCAAACCTAATTTCTCAATCATGTCCTTAGAAACTATATTTTCATAACTACCACCATATATAATTGTTTTGGATATTTTACCTCCTAAATTACACCTTGTTTGAAAAATATTTGTTTGTAGCCACTCATCACCACTTTACTTATTCTATACTTGTTATTTTATTTGAACTATCATTATTTTCTTCATCATGATATTTTATCCAATATTTGTTGCTATAAATTTTATATTTTGATATTTTATCTCATCCTCAACTCAATTCACTCTTGGGTAATTCTCTTTCCTCCTTTCTTATTCATTAATGTGTCTACACTTTAATTCTCTATGTCCTTATTTTACGCATATGTAATAAACATAAGACACATGTTGATTTATAAACTACCCTATAGTACTACCATATCTCAATTCTCTCTAAAATTGTATTCTTCTTTGTTGATAGTGAAACCCTTGTCTATTATCTTCTCGATTTTCTTCACCATGTGATGATTCCATTGTATTGGGATTAAACCCATCTCTAGTGGTATTGAACCCACATTATCCCCTTACTAGAGGGGATTTTCCTTTTCTTGGACCAGTTGATCTTTTGAAAGTCTATCAATTTATTTTTCTTCTACCTTCAAATATGATTGATAAGATTCTTTCATGTAAAGTATTATATACATACTCAATTAATCTGGAATATATAACTTCAAACCATTTAGATACCTTTCATCTATCTATTATTTTGTTTCATCATGTTCCACTTGTATGGAAAGCTTGTAAAACTTAACCACATTTTTTTGTATACTATGATCCTTTTGCCTTAAATAATGAAATCTTTTGTATAGGACTTGTGCATAATCCACATGAATAAATTTATCCCTTAACATCTTCTCCATCTTGGTAGACATGTTTATCTTATCTTTACCCTTTCTCTATCTCTTTTTATGCAGGTGATCCCACCGAATCATTACACGACCCTTTAATTTAATGCATGAAAACTTTATTTTATTATCTTGTCTTATAATTTTTTATTTTAAAAAATTATCCATACTATTTATCCAATTTATCAACTCCTCTAGTTTTAAACCTCCCATCATTTGTAACATCAACCTTGATTCATTTATTTCTTCCATATAAATCCATAACCATCCTCTCTTCCATTGATGGTGCCTATTCTTGCTCCTCCTCTTATTTAATTTCATCTTCACAATCTATTTCTTCCTTTGTTTTATATTTTGATTATTTTTTTCTTTTATTTGAGATAATTGAAGTTAACTATTCTAATTACTTATACAACTCTTACATAATATTGTTCATCTGAGTAATTCCTCCTTGTCCTTATCCTCTCACCATATATTACATGTGTTATTGAATCATAGAATACTCTACCAAAATATACAAATATCAATTCACAAATGTATTACCTCTAATATTTAAACTTGTTGTAATACCAAATGATGAAAAAACAAACTATCTAATCAAAAATATTAATAGACACACACTTAGATTTTTCATGAAAGTAACCTCCGATTCTCATTGAATGAATAAAATATTACATAAGTGTCTTTAAATAAATCTCAACTAAAAATAAGAGTTGACATGCATAATAAAAAATATATAAATGAATCAAAAGCTACCTAAAGCTAAATGACCAATGCAATTCTTAAAAAATTACACTTTTTAGTAACTTTCATTTTTAAATATTTTTTCAACTTCTATTTTTAGTAAGTTTTGCATGAAAGATCAGATGGACCTAAAAATATTTAGATATAGTATAAATAATAAAATTAATCTAATTGACAAAATGAAAATTAATTTCATGTTTGGTTAAAAAATAATCTTGTTTCTAAAAATGAAAAAAATTGAAAAAATATTAAAATATAGTTTTAGACCCTTACATGGTCACATATGGCCTCTAAAAAGTTATAAAAGAATATATAACTAATTAAGGTGAGTTATGGCTGAATTTAATTTTTTCAGACGGTCATTTTATTACAAATGAAAGTTCAAATGGAGTTACAGATCAAAATTTATGGCCTCTAAAATTTTGGTCTCTACACCACATATACACTATCAACATAAGGTATTCTTAAAAGATATAGGTTCACTCATAAAAATACACTATATTACCTATGTTTAATATACAATGTATTTGTGAAACCAAAAATGGTGGCACTAGAAAATGACTCTCTAAAAGACTACATAGTCACTAGCTTACGAGATGACTCTAAGATCCATTACTTTCTATTAATACCTAGATAGTTGTGAGAGATTATAGGTTCTATATTGATGGTTGTGAGAAATTATAGGTTCTATATTGATGGTTGTGATAAATTATCATTGGTGAAGTAAAATATGGGATCAATCACTAAGTTACATTAAGAATTCTCACATATGTGAGGATAACTACCACATTAATTATGCATTTAATAATAGTGTGTACATAATAAATCATACCTTGGTAACATGTCTACCTAATGTGGATTTCACATAAATTTTGAATGTGAAACACTCCAACATCCCATTGAATATCAACTTAGGTGATATGACAAAAAGAAAATCTTATGCACATAGGTATAGGTCATGATAGCTAGGCACAATGAGGTACCCATTTACAATGAAAGAGCAACAATAAAAGTGAAAATTCTAAAGTAAATATCTACCAAATCAGATGAATTATTCACTAGAGTCAATCAAAACTAGATGTTAAGAATCTAGTTGTGTGAACAAAAGTGACTATTGATATGCATTTCATCTGAACTAATGCATGGTCTAATTATTCCAAATGGAGTGTTATAGATATCCTCCAATAAATAACCAAATTATAAACAAAGTGATAAAAAAATGCTATAGGAAATTTCTAACCTCTATATTTGTTAAAAATAATCAATAGGTACATATCGTACTCAAACAACCAAGGAAACATTAGTCATACACAACACTTTCTTTATTGTTGACTAGGGAGCGAAGAAAAAGTGGTTCAATATCTCTAAAAGTGTTAGTGAAATAGGTGTGTAAAAAATTAACTAAAAATTCTCAAGTGAGAGTTCCCATATGCCACATGAATAAAAAATGCAAGGTGAACAAAAAACACCCTCAAGATAGAACCATATCTAATGTATCGACAAACATAAGAACTAATAGCTCATTGTGACAATGTGATGTACTAAAAAAACTATAAATATGGTCACGAAAACATGTAAGATGAGGAGAAAAGGACATTTTTATTCCTATTAGGTATTTGGGTCACTATAACCCCTAAACATTCTCTTAATCTATGTAGAGTGTGATCTATATAGCTTGGCAAATGAGTTCACATTGCCATATTTAGGTGAAATGAAAATAAAAATTAACTTTTTTGGAAATTTAGACATAATGGAAATGTCAAATACACACCAAAAACACTAAAAAAATAGTTGGAAATATATTCCATGGAACTCCTCTATATGTAGATCTAAAACTGGTACATGAATCCAACCAAATGAATAAACCAAATATCAATAAAAGATATGGGACATGCAAAGAACTATTCATAGAAGTTGATGAAGAGCGAGAAAGTTATCCTTTATACTTGAAGCTTGTTAAGGATTGATTCTTTGGAGTACCTAAGGCTCCTCTTATACTTTTCTCTCTTGATATTCTTAACAATTGAGTTTTGAGAGTGATATGGATCTCGTCTCAAACACTCTCATTGATCTTCTTAGGAAAGTTTACTTTGATACCATGTTAAAAATGTTAATATATTTGACATGAATCTCCAATATAGACACCATCAACATAAAATATTTAGAAAAGAGAGAGATTCACTAGTAAAGATACATTACAATAACTATGTGTAATATACAATGTATGTGTACAACTAGCAATGATTTCACTAGAACATGACTCTCTAAAGACTACATCTCCACTATCATAGAAGATTACTTTAAGCTACATTACTTTTCAAAAGAACATAGATTTTTATTATATAAGAAAAGTAAGATGTGAGTGAGATATTATTATTGGTGGAGTAAAATGTGGGTCCATTCCATAAATTACACCTAACCCTTCTTATATATGTGAGGATACCTATCAGAGTAATTGTATATTTAATAGTTGTGTGCCCATAATAAATCATACGTTGTTAACACATCTACCTAAGATAGACTTCACATCAAAAGTGAATATGAAACTCTCCACCAATAACTTGAAATTTCAAAACATGTTGCTTGGTGAGCATGGCATGATCTAACCATTTGATAATTTAATCATGGCTAGTGTAGAATTTGGACCATGTAAATCATATATCTATGTTGTCAAATTGTTACAAAAAAATTATGGTTTGACAACCCTAAATAATTTTTGAAATAAAATCAAGTTTACACTCATAAATGCACCAACATGTTAGCATAACTTTTGTCTTTATCCTTGGTTTATTTAATCATATTAAAATCATCATGTATCAAGGAAATGAAATATTAAATATTTTTAATAAGGAAATGCCATAAATTATCCCATTTAAGACCATCATTTGGTGCATACATTTGCACAGTGCCTAATGTGCGACCACTGATATTAAATGTGACCCACACAAAATAGTGCATTTAATCCTATATATAGAAAATTATTGAAGAGGCAACCTTAAAGGAAACCCAAATATAGTTGTCATAATAAAATAACTTTAAATTAGTTTATACAAGAAATTCCAAAACTTTGATTTCTTAAAGGTATATAATATCAAAAACACCTATTAGATGACAAGAAAATCTCACAGATCTTTCTTGAAGTCTCAATGAGGAGAGACATATTCTCTGAGATAATATTAATGTCTAACGGGGGCATCCACCATGAGTAGTTCTACCTAGCCGCTTTCATTTTCAACTGGTGGAATAAATTAGTTCCTGGAAGGGCTTTCTAGTTTCGGTAAAAGCAATCGACAAATGAAATGGAGTATTTATTTTCCATCTTAACTCCACTCAGAAAGTCATAATTCGTACGTAGTGGTTTGTGAGACATTCTAGAAGGTGAAGGAATCGCTCTAAATGCACTTGGTTTGTTTCTTCAGTTGTTATAGCATGCGAATTTTCGATCAATTTCCTCACCTTTTTTTGTACTTCTTGTTATGGTGCGTCAGTGGTAGATTCGATGCCCAACGGCGGTTTCATTAAAAGTGCTTTGGTGGTCAATTTGGGCTCAGATTAGGACAGCCAAAAAAAAAAAAATCTTGTGTTATGGTTGGAAAATTTGACAATGGAAACAATTTTTAGGTAGGATATCTACTTCGACACGCACGATAAAAAGTTCAAGCAAGCGAATTAAGATGAAAAAAATGTTTTGAAAATAGACGCCAATAACAACTCATTGTTGCAGGTAGATTACGGCCTTCTCCTCTAGGAAATTTCACATATGAAATGACGACTGTTGATTTTATGTGAAACTCTTCTATGCCACGTGTGAGAATGGGGGTTACTAAACGAGACATTTTTCTTCCCAATCTAATCCTACAATACTTATTCTGGCAAGTCATTTTTCAAGATTGTTAATTTATTTGTTTGTAAATTGTATGTATGTATGTATGAACTGTGTATAAAGAGTAGGTATGTCGACTTACACAGTTGATCAAAAGATTTAAACTATTTAAACTCCTGATTGATAATGTAATATTGCAAACATTTAATTGATTGTTCTGCTTGATTGCAACATGTTAAACACTTGTTTCCACTTATTTAAATTGACTGAACAAAAAATCAATCAAAAATGAAACTTAACAACTAGTTACATCTTTCCGTCCGTATATATATATATATATATATATATATGGGGATGGGTTGGAGTGTTTTGGTACGCTTTTAACTTGATATTATTGATAGCACGCTATGGATTTCAAACTTCCATTATATCTAATAACCTTTTATACATCATACTATGGTTAATTTAGATAATTTTTATTATCTACAGGAAATTTATTCATCAACCCTCAGAATGATATAGTTCCACTATCATTTGAGCGCTGTGGAATGTAAAGGATGTGAAATTTGTAGCTACCGCTGTATGAACCTGAAAGAAAAAAACAGAGCAGCAAGAAAAAAAACAGAGTACAAAGAAGAAAAAAACAGAGCAAGAACAATTTGTAGATTCTATTGTATTTCCTTAATAATAAGAAGGCCTTAACAAAGGTTACAAAAGCTAATCAACCACAACAAAGAGAAGCGGTGAAAGAGACAGAAAAGCAGAGTTCAACTGTTGTTTAACCATCCTTGTTTGCATGAAATTATTCATTAGTTAGCTTAGATAAACAGGCAGTTAGCTTGGCATTGGACTGCGCCTAAGGGAAGAGAAATTGACGCTACACTAAAGGTTTGTAGAGATCCCATACAACGGCAACGGACCAAACACATCGAGATCCACATGCACTTCATCCGTGAATTGATACATGATGGAGTCATCGACTTGCAGTACTGTGCCACTTCTAAACAGATTGCCGACATCTTCACGAAGACATTCACTAAGCAAAAGTTTTATTTTCTACGAGACCTTCTTGGTGTGAAGAACACTGTAACACAATAGCTGCCATGTGCAGTTAGTGTCTCTTTTGAGGGGGGTTTTGTTCCCACAGGGTTTTCCCTCTTTCCTCTTCTTTTTTTTCATTTCTCCTTGATTAGCTTAAGGGGGGGTGTTAGCATCAATTTCTCTTCCCTCAGGCGTAGTCCAATGCCAAGCTAACTGCCTGTTTATCTAAGCTAACTAATGCATAATTTCATGCAAACAAGGATGGCTAAATAGCAGTTGAACTCTGTTTGGTGTTGGACTGCGCTTGAGGAAAGAGAAATTGACGCTAACAACCCCCCTAAAGCTAATTAAGGAGAAAAGAAAAAAAGCAGAGGAAAGAGGGAAAACCCTGTGGGAACAAAACCCCCCTCAAAAAGAGACACTAACTACACATGGCAGCTATTGTGTTGCAGTGTTCTTCACACCAAGAAGGTCTCGTAGAAAATGAAACTTTTGCTTAGTGAATGTCTTCGTGAAGATGTCGACAATTTGTTCAGAAGTGGCACAGTACTACAAATCGAGATCCACATGCACTTCATCCACGAATTGATACATGATGGAGTCATCGACTTGCAGTACTATGCCACTTCTAAACAAATTGCCAACATCTTCACGAAGACATTCACTGAGCAAAAGTTTTATTTTCTACAAGACCTTCTTGGTGTGAAGAACACTGCAACACAATAACTGCCATGTGCAGTTAGTGTCTCTTTTGAGGGGGGTTTTGTTCCCATAGGGTTTTTCCTCTTTCCTCTTCTTTTTTTCTTTTCTCCTTAATTAGCTTAAGGGGGGGTGTTAGCATCAATTTCTCTTCCCTCAGGGGCAGTCCAACGCCAAACAGAGTTTAACTGCTGTTTAACCATCTTTGTTTGCATGAAATTATGCATTAATTAGCTTAGATAAACAGGCAGTTAGCTTGGCATTGGACTATGCCTAAGGGAAGAGAAATTGATGCTAACACCCCCCCTTAAGCTAATTAAGGAGAAAAGAAAAAAAGAAGAGGAAAGAGGGAAAATCCTGTGGGAACAAAACCCCCCCTCAAAAGAGACACTAAATGCACATGGCAGCTATTGTGTTGTAGTGTTCTTCACACCAAGAAGGTCTCATAGAAGATGAAACTTTTGCTTAGTGAATGTCTTCGTGAAGATGTCGGCAATCTATTCAGAAGTGGCATAGTATTGCAAGTTGATGACTCCATGTATCAATTCGTGGATGAAGTGCATGTGGATCTCGATGTGTTTGGTCTGTTGCCGTTGTATGGGATCTCTACAAACCTTTAGTGTTCTCTGATTGTCACACCAAATGATAGTCAGACGATGAAAGAGGATACCAAGCTCAGTTAGGAAGTGTTGCAGCCAAATGACTTGAATGGTAACATTGACTGCACCTCTATATTCAGCCTCTGTTGATGATAAATCAATGGTAGATTGCTTCTTACTTGACCAAAAAATGGGCCCTGATCCCAAACTAAGAACATATCCTAAAGTGGACTTGCGATCAATGTTATCACCATACCAATCAAAATCAGTGTAGCCAATGAGTTCCAAAACACAACTTGCTAAATAATGAATCCCATAGCAAATGGTTCCCAAGACATAGCGAAGTATATGCTTGGAAGCCTTCCAATGTAGCTCATGCAGTTCTTGCATGTATCTAGAAAAAACCCCCACTGCATATGAGAGATCTGGATAAGTGTGAGTGAGATAAATAAGACTCCCCACAAGTTGACGGTAGTGTGTGAAATCAACCAATGGTGTATCCTTGCCATCTTCAAGCTTAACCCCTGATAGGAAATGTGTGACAGTTGACTTGCAGTCAGTCATGTCAAACCAAACCAAGAGATCTCGTGCATACTTGGATTAAGCAACTATGATTCCTAATTGATTCTGGCTGATTTCAAGGCCAAGAAAAAATTGTAGGAGACCCATGTCTGTCATAGAAAATCTATCATGCAAAATAGTTTTAATTGCAGCAATGGCGGTGGATGAATCACCTGTTATTAGTAGATCATTTGCATAGAGTATTATGAGCAACAAAGAATTAGATGTTTTTAGCATATAAACATTTGGATCAGATTTGCATCGTATGAAATTTTGAGACAGAAGATAAGAATCCATTTTAGCATACCAAGCTCTAGGTGCCTACTTGAGGCCATAGAGTGACTTCTTGAGTCTACATACCAATGAGGAATTTTGTATATACCCTTGTGGCTACTCCATGTAGATCTCATCCTCAAGATCACTGTGAGGAAATGCATTCTTCACATCCATGTGATGAACCTCCCACCTTCTTGATGCTGCAATGGCAAGAGCCACTCGAATGGAGTCCATTTTTGCCACTGGAGCAAAAGTCTCATCATAGTCAATGCCATGAACTTGTTGAAAACCTTTGGTGACCAACCATGCTTTATATCTGCTCACATGTCCATCTACTAATTTATTTGTCCTATAGACCCACTTACATTTGATAAGCTTGTGATTGGAAGGAAGTGGAATCAAATCCCAAGTTTGGTTTGCAATGAGGGAGTTATACTCCTCATCCATGGCTGCTTCCCAAAGAGGATTCCCTGTAGCTTCTGCATAAGTCTAAGGGTTAGATGCTAGAACCACATAGGTATGCATCAACATGATGGGCTCAGCAGCTGAGAGTGCACGAGGGACTTCATATATATCAGCTAAGCTCCTTGTTCTTTGATTTTCCACATGGGATACTGAAACATCACTAGAATCCAAATCAAGGATTGGTTGGGGATTAGCATATGCATGCTCATGTTCCTTTGAATTAGATTCAGAAATATCTGAAATAAGATCAGAATGATTGTATTTATCTCTAAGATCTGTAAGAGGAGGAAGTATAGAGGTGGTGACATGTTGTTCCTGAGATGCATGTGGAAGACTTTCATCAAAGTAGACACTCCTCTCAATGAAGAGTGTTTCTGTGGAAAGATCTAGTAGTCTGTATCCCTTTACACCATCTGGATATCCAACAAAGATGCATTCTTTTCTTTGAGGCTCCAAAGCCTTCCTCTTATCTGCAAGAATGCATGCCCAAGGACGAGATCCAAAGATGCAAAAATGTGTGACTTCTGGTTGCATGCCTCTCCATGCTTCAAAAGGTGTTTGTCCTGTGACAAATTTGTGAAAAGATCTGTTTTGTATGTACGAAGCACAGTTGATTGCTTTAGCCCACAATTTAGAGGTAAGGGACCTAGCATGCAACATGCAGCTGGCCATCTCTTTCAAAGATCGATTCTTCCTCTTAGCTACCCCATTTTGCTGTGGAGTGTATGGAACTGTGTTCTGCAATTGTATTCCTACCTCATCACAAAGATGTTGGACATCATTGTTGACATACTCCCCTCCATTATCTGTGGGGAGGATCTTGATCATTTTCCCAGACTGCTTCTCTGCATGGGCTTTGAAAATCCTGAGATTCTCAAACACCTCAGATTTGAATTTGAGAAAATACACCCATGTGTATCTTGTGTAATCATCAATGAATGTTAGCACATATCTGGCTTTGCTCATGGAAGGTTCAGGAAATGGACCCATAAGATCACTGTGAACAAGCTCTAAAGGAGAAGACGCTCTCCATGCATTCCCCTTTGGAAACTTTTCTTGTGGATGCTTTCCAAGAGCACATCCTTCACAAATTCCATCAGAAAAGTCTATGGCTGGCAAGCCTTTAACCATTCCCTGTTTGTTAAGTTGCTGCATGTATCTAAAATTTAAATGACCAAATCTTTCATGCCAAATTCTACTTTCATCATTTGCAGGTGTTAGAAGTAAAGTAGAATCTGATTTAGCAACAAAATAAAAAAAAATGTACAGATGAGATTGATGATTTGCCTTACCAACAACAATTTTGGAGTTGTCTTGCATGTCAAATATGGTCACTGAATCAAGGGTGAATTCAACTCTCCTACCAGTTCCAGTATGTGTCATTTGATACATAGAAATAAGATTAACAGAAAGCTTTGGAATATGTAAGACATTCTCAAAACTTCCAATTCCAACCTCTACCCTCCCTATTCCAGTTGCCTCTACAGGGGAACTGTCTCCCATGAGAATAGAAGAACCAAAATATGGTTTCAAAGAAGAAAGAGCATCTTTTGTGGCTGCCATGTGGTGTGAAGCTCGAGAGTCTATGATCCATGCATCTGAAGAAGTATGAATAGCAATCAATGCATGAGCATTGTCTCTTGTTTTAGGTGCTTTTTCTTCCTACTTCTTCTTGGCACTCTCAGGGATAATGCTACCAAGATTATGTTGTTGAAGTGTCTGAGCCATGAGATCAATGATCTTCTTCATGCATGATGATTCTGGATGGTACCCATGGTTGCAATAGCTGCACTTTGATTGTCCCTTTTTGTCCTTCTTTTCTTTTGAGCCAGTAGATCCATCTGGAGGTTTGGGATTGCCTTCCTTTCTTGGATATGAATCCCTTTTCCCTTTGCCTTTGAATTGCTGGTTGGATTTAGAATTGTTCTTCCCACTTGCTTGCACAACAAGTGCATGAGCTTTGGAATTCTTCAATGTGCTCATCTTTATAAGCTTATCCTGCTCATGTACTAGAGACTCAATGAAGGTATCCAGTGTCGGCATCTTCCAAGTTGCTTCTGTTGTGAACCTAATTGTGTGGAAAGCAGAGACAAATACTGCATATTCTGGACCCAACTTTGATATAATAACAAGGATTAATTTGCTTTCTTCCTTGGATTTGTCAATACCAGATCCTTTGAGCTGAAGCAATAAGGCTTTGAACTTTGTGAAGAAATCTTGAATATTATCAAAACTCCTTGGATCTAATGAATTGAGCTCATTTTCAAGGATATGACCCCGCATTTCATCTTGCTTTCCAAAAAGAGTCTTCAATGTATTCCAAACTTAGTTTGGAGTTGTACATGCCTCAACATGAAACAACAATTCTGGAGAGATGGATAAGCATAGCAAACCAAATGCTTCATCCATGCGGTTGAAGTATTTAGATTTTTCAACTGCTGGATTGGGTTCAACCTCTGTATTCATAACTATCCGATAGAGGCCTCTACTTCTGAGCTGAAATAGAATCTTTGGCTTCCAATCAAAATAGTTGTATGGTGTGAGAATGGTAGAGGGTGAACATTCCATTTTTCAGCTCTGATCTTCTATATTTGCAAAAAAAATTACTGTACTTCTTCTTTCTGGCAACTAGGCTCTGATACCATGTGAAATTTGTAGCTACAGTTGCATCAACCTGAAAGAAAAAAATAGAGCAACAAGAAAAAAAGACAAAGTACAAAGAAGAAAAAAAAACAGAGCTAGAACAATCTGCAGATTCTATTGTATTTCCTTAATAATAAAAAGGCCTTAACAAAGGTTACAAAAGCTAATCAACCGCAACAAAGAGAAGCGGTGAAAGAGATAGAAAATCAGAGTTCAACTGCTGTTTAACCATCCTTCTTTGCATGAAATTATGCATTAGTTAGCTTAGATAAACAGGCAGTTAGCTTGGCGTTGGACTGCCCCTGAGGGAAGAGAAATTGACGCTAACAAAGGAGTCCAAAGTATTTGAAAATTTTATTGCGAGAAATTCGTTTTTAATTATAATCATCGAACCAAACTAATTGAAGACTAAAGAATTTGAAACCTGGTATATTTTGATATAAAAATTTGTCAGTGCAACTCTTTTTCTACTTTTCAGTTAAAATGTGATGTCACACCAACTGTTTTTTCTATTGGACTGAGTAATGTATTATGTTTTTTCTTCTTAAAAACATATATAATGCTTCCAAAAAGTTGGTGGCGATTTCGATTAAGCTGCGATGAGAGGAAAATGTAAACTCAAACTAAAAAAAATTAGCCTGCTCTTCTTCTAACGGTCGCCTGCACAGGTTTACTGGCTCTTCTTTAAATTGAGTTTGTCAGCCTGTCGTGCTCGATCTAGTGGTCAAAGATTTCGCCAGCAAAAGGGAGACGGGCCCCAAGTTCGACGAGGTCAGTGTGAGCGGATTGCAGCGGCCTCTAAGGATCTTGATTCTCCTTCACAACAGCCCTTCCCCATTCAGTCTCAACTGCAGTTGGATGCTCTGTCATTAGGCGCTGAGCCTCAGAAAGATTCTTTAGGGGACGTCATTTCTGAAGGAGATGGTGGGAAGGTTGGATCAGTGGTTTCTGTCACATGATCAGATCAGGCTTCTCCTTAGGTAAGCAGAGCTGAGTTGGCTGGGTTTTTGTGCATCCGAGCCCTCCAAGAAAAATAGTTAGAGCCCCTACCAGTGCCGTCGGTTCTGCGGGTGCCCATAGGGGTCTGTTGTCAGCTATTGAAGGGGTTACTCCGCCAGATGTTTTAGTTAGCACTTATGAGCTGGGTTGATGTTTCAGCTAGCACTAGTATAAGTAGTATTGGATAAGATCTTGGAAGGTTTATTTGTTATGTACTTTGTACGTGTTACGCGTCTTAAGTAGTTTATGGTCAAGAACTGAAATTTGGTGTTTACATATATATTTTTTAATAGTAATAATTTGGATAGTGTTATGATTTATAGTTTAAAGAGAAATATTTATGTTTTGTATTTTTGGTTCATGGTTTTGTTATTTATTGTATTATAAAACTGTTCAGAAAGTTATTTATTGATGTGTTTATATATACTTGTACATGTAATACAGTTAGAAAAGAATTAAGAAGTATAGCATTGTATTTCAAAAAAATTAAGTTGATACAATTGTAAAGGAGGTTATTTTATTGGGTTTTCCTCATAAAATTTTTCTAAATGAAATCTTGTGTACCATGTAATATTGTGTATATACAATTTTTATTGTTCAATTTTAACATAAATTATATGTTAGTATTGATTTTATTGTATAAATTTATCAGTAATTTTTTATCTAAACTGAAATATATCTAAGAAGTCTGAAAATAGATTGCAAATTCTCCTAAGAAGTGCCCCATAGTCCAGAATGTGATTGACAAGGATGTGAGTTCAAACAACACAATAATCCAATGATTTGAACATCCCCCAGAATGAACTTGGTTAAGTGTTCACAAGCATCTAAATTCCTACATGGACTTAACCTCTTCAATGAAAGACATTAAGACCATAAGTAACTTGTCCTCCAAAATTAAATGTATGTCCTAAGAAACCAAACTCAAAAACGACTCAAAAATCATTAAACAAAGTAGTGCATGAATGAATGATGGAAGCACCCTCCAGAAGAAAGTTCAATTTTAGGCCCATTATTCCACCATCCTCGAGGATTTTATAAAGCTATTTTTTATTTTTTGCAAAACATTTAGTACCTCACAAGAAGCTGGTGAAATAAGAAAAATTTCTGAATTGCAAACAATATTGATTGGCAAATCTAATATGAGTAATTTTTTTCTTAATTAACTCCCTCCATTCTTTCCATGGAGGATAACCTTCACAATGACAAGCTTCATTTGGATGAAGGTGAAGATTCCCAAAGTTACCCAATAAATCTATGAGAGAGTTAATTTCATGATAACTATGCGAGAATGAAATATTATCAAAAAGGAGATGACTTGTTGAATACCCCAAATAATTAAATTGAGCCACCACTAATCATTTATCCTTATTTTAGTAGCTTGATGATCAAGACATAATAACCATCCACATTTAATTTCTTGAAATTTGAGTAAAAAGTAAATCTCAAACCTCTAAGGAGAGTTTGAGCTTCAGTCGAATTGTTTGAATTCCATGGGATATTAAAAACATAATAGGATAGAGATTTTCTAATATTATCTTTGAGGATACCTCCACCTCCAAAGAGATTTGGAATATCTTTGTATGCCTCATCAAAATTTATTTTAATAAATATGTTTCACGGGGTTTTTAAAAATCCATTAACCTTTTATTGTGTTAAGATGGAAGGTTGAAGTTGTTATTCAATAATTTTCATTTTAAAAGAATATGGTGATCCTCTCTAGTGATCTTATTTTTAGGAGACAATTGTTTTCCTTAAAAACCTCATCAATAAGCATATTCATTTTAAGATTATGGATATCTCATGCGAGAGACACATTCCTAAAGATATTTCTCTCTCTCACAATAAACCCAGATGATCAGAGACCTAGCCATTGTCCAAATGCATTTGACTTGATCTATCTCCTCTTTTATCCAATTAATAAATAATATATCCCATCATGTTCATTTTATGAAATAACTTGGGATGAATTCTCCAGGACAAATTACAATGAAGGAGGACATGGTTCAGTGTTTTAGAAATTTTCTTACAGAGGATGCACAAAGAGGAACCCTATAAACAAACACTTTAAATTTTGTCCCAAAAGAAATATTTTTTATTCATGTAATCTACATATCTAAATTATCCTTAAGAAGCCCTTGAGGGATCCAAAAAAATTTCACTTACCATATTGGGGGATTAATACAACGGATAAACTTATTAGAGCCTTGTTTCATAGAAAAAATCCCCTTAAGGGTCTCTAATCCATTTAATGAAATATTTCTGCTCTAAAACACTAATATGGTGAGTGTTCAAGAATTTGTGGAGACAAATTAGAAGATAAGAGAGTTGGTTGGAAGTTGAAAGACTTGAGTTTCACCATCTTATTTGAATGTCCCAAACATGTTGATTTTCAAAAAAATAATGGTGAACTATGGGTATCCATAGGATTTATAAGTAATATTATAAAATGGTAAAGGAAGGATGATATCATAGAGGATCCGCACTAGACCAAGCATCCTTACATAAATTGATAGATCTCACATGTTTGATTTTTAATAGGAGTTAGAAATTAGGGATCAACATTTTTTAAGGAAATTCTAAATATGTGACCGATACATCTAGTTCTCTATGGTAAAAATGTAGGCATGATCCTACACATTATAAAGATAGTTTATTCATATACATATACTCTAAGTGTTGTCTTTGTCATGATAGATTATTTAGATAAGTTTGGATCCTAGAGCTTGATTCATCATGAAGGAATTTCTAATACCATCTCTCCCCTTTGATATATGTTCCCATTTAATTAAGGATAATTTATTTGACTCCTTAAAGGCATTCCCCAAATATTTTTTCATGATATTAGTTATTCTATACTTTACATTAATTGGTGTATTTTAGAGTAACATCATGTTGAATGGTATTTCTTGAAGGCCAACATAAATTAATTATATTTTTCTTACCCAATATAGCCAATTGCTTTTCCAAGAAGATATTTCAATTAGAAAGGTAAATGACATATAGTCTTAGAATTCATCTTTTGACCCACCATTGAAGATGCTAATTCCTAAGTTTGTAATGGGAAGAGAATGTATAGAAAATCCTGGGATTTTCTTAATTTTGTTTCATCTCCATATCAAAGAGTGGAGGAAAAAGTACTTTATTGTAAGAGGCTAACCTCCTAGACCAAAGCATACGAATACCACTCAAGGATTTTATTTAACATTATAGTTTCTCAAAGGAAAGCAAAGTTTTCCAAATGTGTATCATCCATAAATTTCCCATGAGAAAAGTTTACATTTTCACTTTTTTGATACTACTAATCAAATTTAGATATTTATCCTTTGAGAAGGCTCTACACAAGGAATTTTCCTTGATGATGAAGATATAGGGTGAGATAGGTCTCCCTAGTTAAGACTTATTAAGGAGTTGAAAAATATAGCAAGGACTTCATTCACAAGGATTGAAAACATAGGAGTAGAGACACATGATTTTATCCAATCACATCCGTCCTTTGAGAATCTAAGTTTATTTTGTAATTTAGGAAGTAAATTCTAATTTACTTTCTCATAATATTTTCTAAGATGAAAGCCATAACTAGAATGATAAGAAAGAAGGGTGGGTGGAGAAAAGAGTCAAACAATGCTTTCATGTTCAAGGAAAGAAGTGTTCATGAACAATTATGTGTCATGGAAGTTCTAAAACCCAACACCTTAGAAAAGTTGGAAAATGATTGAGATATTATCAAAAATGACATTTTTGTATGAGTCTTGTTTACCTAACCACCATTTACTTGAAAATTTAAAATGCATTTCCTGGTAACAATGGCATGGTCCAAGTATTTGATAACTTAATAATGGCTAGCAAGGAATTTTTACCATGTAAACCATAGATCTGTGTTGTAAAATAGAATCCAAAACCTAAGTTTTTATAACCCTTGTCAATTTTCAAAATAAAACCAAGTTTAAAGTTTAAAAAAATACCCATAT
>JARHVA010007832.1:435000-505000 GCA_037957365.1 Torreya grandis
TTTTCACAATTGATTTTTTAGGGTTACCTCCACATTGTTTAATACACAAATGTATAATTTTTCAATTTTTAGTATTTTAGGAAAATTTTGATCCCTTTTATAATTTTGAAATTTTCCTCGAACTGGGAAAATTTGGAACTCAAAAGTAGTTTTGAAAATTTCAAATTGCAGGATTGCAATTCATAGTTATAGTTCCCCTAAAAAGTTCCCTTGGGGAATGAGAATTTCAACTACAATTTGTAATTTACAAAATTGCAAATTATAGTTAGAATTCTCATTTTCTTGAAAATTTCCCTTAGGGAAATGGGAACTCCAAGTACAATTTTCAAATTGTAATTCATAGTTACAATTCCCCTCAAAGTTCCCTCAAAGAAATGGAACTCCAACTGTAATTTGTAATTTGAAAATTTGGAAATTGCCTTAAAAGTTCCCATTTTCACTAGGACCTTAGGGAAATAGTAACTCCAAATGTGATTTATAATTTACAAAATTGCAAAATTACAATTGGCCTTGAAATTTCCCATTTACACTATAAGCTCATGTTAACTGGTGTTGATTGGTGGGTTTGGGAGATCTAAGTATAATTTGTAATTTTTACAAGTGCAAAATTGCATTCTACCTCCAAATCTTCTTGAAGCTCTTCTTGAGTTGACTTTTTTCTATTTTCTTTGACTAGTGGATTTGGGAGAGTTGACCGTAATTTACAATTTAAATTTTGTAGATTGCTTCTCCCACATAAATCTCCCAGGGATTTTGGGAGCCTCATTTACAATTTTTGAAACTTGCATTTTTTTGTTATTTTCACGTAATTCCATTCCAACCTAATTTTAAAAAATACCCTATAGAATATTTTTATAGAAACCAACCTTTCTTTAGCCATTATGCCTCAACTCAAAAATCTACACTTTGGTGTGCACAATGAAATACTTCATTACCAGATCCTTTATACCAAATTTTCATTTTGTAAAAGGTGAGTGTTGCCATAATTTTGTGTCTCATGGTTCTTTTGCCAATCATTTAATAGTGTAAAAGTTCATGTCAATAACTAGGCCAAAGACATTATTGATAAAATAGTGAGGGCTAAATCTTATGAACATCTACATCTGAACCTCTGATAAAGTGGTTTTGACCCCATGTTCACTTTGATACTCCCTGCCAGACCCCTAATTCCATACCAAGATTATTTACTTTTATTTGTTCTCAAGGGGCCAGAGCTATTGTACCTCATACATGACCTTGGTAACTACCTAACAAACCATCCATAAGTAGACATCAAGGTAGATGTTGAAAGTGGATTTTCATACAAATCCCTAACCATACTCTCTTCCATTGATGGTACCTATTCTTGCTCCTCCTCTTATTTAATTTCATCCACACAATATGTTTATTCCTTTATTTTTTCTTTTGCTTGACATTGTCTTTGATTTGAGACAATTATAGTTAAATTTTCCACTTATCGATACAACTCTTACATAATATTGTTCATTTGAGTAATTCCTCCTTGTCCTTGTCCTATCACCATATATTACATGTGTTATTAAATCATAGAATATTTTACTAAAATATAAAAATATCAATTCAAAAATATATTACCTCCAATATTTAAACTTTTTGTAATACCAAATGATGAAAACAAAAACTGGCTAAACAAAAATATCAATAGGCATACACTTAGATATTTCATGAAAGCAACCTTATTTCTTGATTTTTATTGAATGAATAAAATATTACATAATAGTATTTAAATAAATCTCAACTCAAAATTATATTTGACATGCATAAAAAAAATTTTAAACGAATCAAAAGCTACCTAAAGGTAAATGACCCATGTAATTTTTTTAAAATTATAATTTTTACTAACTTTCATTTTCTAATAATTTTTCAATTAATATTTTTAGTAAGTTTTACATGAAAGATCATATGGGCCTAAAAATATCCACTATCTTCTAAACAATAAAAATAATTTAATAGACAAAATTCAACGTAATTTCATGTCTAGTTACAAAAATATTTTGTTTGTAAAAATGAAAAAAATTGAAAAAAATATTAAAATGTAGTTTTGGACCCTTATATGGTCACGTATGGACTTTGAAAAGTTATAAAAAGATATATAACTGAATAAGGTGAGTTATGGATGAATTAAGTTTTTTTTGAGATGGTCATTTTAGTGTAAATAAAAGTTCAAACAGAGTTATAGATCAAAATTTATGGCCTCCAAAAGTTTATCTCTACTTCACATATACATCATCCACATAAAATATTCTTAAAATATATAGGTTCACTCATAAAAACACACTATATTAGCTATGTTTAATTAACAATGTATGTGTGAAACTAAAAATGGTGGCACTAGAACATGACTCTCTAAAAAACTACATATTCACTAGCTCAGGGGATGACTCTGAGCTCCATTACTTTCCATTAAAAATCAAATGGTTATTATATAATAAAATTAAGATGGGTGTGAGAAATTATGATTGGTAAAGTAAAATATGGGATCAATCCCCAAGTTACATCTAATCCTTCTCACATATGTGAGGATAACTACCACATTAATTATACATTTAATAAATGTGTGTACATAATAAATCACATCTTGGTAACATGTATACCTAAGGTGAAATCCACACCAATTTTGAATATGAAAGACTCCAACATCCTATTTAATATCAACTTAAGTGATATGGCAAAAATAAAATCTTATGCACATAAGTATGGGTCCCGATAGCTAGACCTGATGAGGTACCCATGTATAATGAAAAAGAAACAATAAAAGTGAAAATGCTAAATTAAATATCTATCAAATCTAATGAATTCTACAATAGAGTCAATAAAAAATAGCTTCCAAGAATCTAGTTGTGTGAACAAGAGTGACTATTTGTGTGCATTTCATCTGAACTAAATGCATGGTTTGATGATTCCAAATAGAGTGTTATAGAGATCCTCCAAGAAATAGCCAATTAAAAAATAAAGTGATATATAAATCCTCTAGGAAACTAATAACCTATGCATTTGGTAGGAACAATCAATAGGTACATATCATACTCGAGCAACTAAAGAAGCATTAGTAGTACACAAAATCTTCTTTATAGCTAACTAAGGAGTGAAGAAAAAGTGGTTCAATATCTCTAAAAGTGTTAGTGAAATAGGTGTGTGAAAAAAAAAAAAAAAAATCCTCAAATGAGAGTTCCCATACACCACATGAATAAAAAATGCAAGGTGAATAAAAAACACCCTCAAGACAGTTTCATATCTAATGTATAGCCAAACATAAGAACTAATAGCTCATTGTGATAATGTGATTTACTACAAAAACTAAAAATATGGTCTTAAAACTTATAAGATGAGGTGGAAAGGACATTTTACTTCCTATTATCTATTTGAGTAACTATAACCCCTACACATTCTCTTAATCTACATAGAGTGTGATCTATATAGTTTGGCAAATAATCTCACATTATCATATTTAGGTGAAATGAAAATAAAATTTGACTTTTTTGGTACTTTAGACATAATGGAAATATCTAATACACACCAAAAACACCAAAAAAATGGTTGGAAATATTTTCTATGGAACTCCTCTATATGTAGATATAAAACTCGTACATGAATCCAACCAAATGAATGAATTGAATATCAACAAAAGATATGTGACATGCAAAGAACTATTCATAGAAGATGATGAAGAGAGAGAAAATTATGCTTGATACGTGAAGATTGCTAAGGATTGATACTTTGGAGTACCTAAGGCTTCTCATATACTTTTCTCTCTTGATATTCTTAACAACTGAGCTTTGAGAGTGCTAGGATCTCCTCTCAAACACTGTCGTTGATCTTCTCAGGAAAGTCTACTTTGATACCATGTTAAAAATGTTAATATATTTGACATGAATTTCCAACATAGACACCATCAACATAAAGTATTTAGACAAGAGAGAGATTCACTAGTAAAGACACATTACATTAACTATTTGTAATATAGAATGTATGCGTACAACTAGTAGTGGTTTCACTAGAACATGACTCTCTAAAGACTACATCTCTACTAGCTTAGAAGATGACTTTAAGCTACATTACTTTTCAAAAGAACACATATTTTTATTATATAAGAATAGTAAGATGTGAGTGAGATATTATTATTAGTGGAGTAAAATGTGGGTCTACTCCATAAGTTACACCTAACCCTTCTTATACATGTGAGGATACCTATCAGATTAATTGTACATTTAATAATTGTGTGCACATAATAAATCATAAATTTTTAACACATCTACCTAAGGTGGACTTCACATCAAGTGTGAATATGAAAGTCTCCAACAAACACCCTAGACAAGTAGGAAAATGATTTGGCTATTATAAAAAAAGACACTTTTGAATGAGCTTTGATAGAATGACCACCAACAACCTAAAATTTCAAAACATGTTGCTTGGTGAGCATGACATGATCTAACCATTTGGTAATTTAATCATGGCTGGTGTAGAATTTGGACTATGTAAATCATCTATCTATGTTGTCAAATTCATGTGAAAATATATGGTTTGACACCCCCCAATAATTTTTGAAATAAAATCAAGTTTACACTCATAAATGCACCAACATGTTAGCATAACTCCATCTTTGTCCTTAGGTTATTTAATGATATTAAAATCATCATGTATCAAAGACATGAAATATTAAATATTTTTAATAAAATAGTGCTATAAATTATCCCACTTAAGACCACCATTTAGTACATAAATTTGTACAATACCTAATATACAACCATTAATATCAAATGTGACCAACATAAAATAGTGCATTGAATCTTATATATAGAAAATTATTGAAGACGCAACCTTAAAAGAAACCCAAATATAACTGTCATGGTAAAATAACTTTAAATTAGTTTATACAAGAAATAAAGAAACTTTGATTTCTTAAAGGTATATAATATCAAAGACACCTATCAGGTGACAAAGAAAATCTCACATATCTTTCTCAAAGTCCGAATGAAGAGATAATATTAATGCCTAAGGGGGCCATGCACCATGAGTACTTCTACCTAGCCACTTTCATTTTCAACTGGTGGAATAAATTAGTTCCTGGAAGGGCTTTCTAGTTTGGGTAAAAATAATTCACAAATGAAATGGAGTATTTATTTTCCATCTTATCTTCACTCAGAAAGTCGTCATTCGTATTAAGTGGTTTGTGAGACATTCTAGAAGGTGGGGGAATCGCTCTAAATGCACTTGGTTTGTTTCTTCAGATGTTATAACATGCGAATTTTGGATCAATTTCGTCACCTTTTTTTGTACTTCTTGTTATGGTGCGTCACTGGTAGATTATATTCCCACCTTCTTCACGTTAGGTATTTGGGAACCAACGTGGGTTTCTACCACCACCAATAGTTTAGCCTCAACTTTATTAACCTTTAAAGTGCTTTAGTGGTCAATTTGGGCTCAGATTAGGACATAATAAAAAAAAATCTTGTGTGTTATGGTTGGAAAATTTGACAACGGAAACAATTTCTAGGTAGGGTATCTACTTTGACACGCACGATGGAAAAAATGGTTTAAAAATGAGACGCCAATAACAACTCAATGTTGCAGGTAGATGACGGCCCTCTCCTCGTGGAAATTTCACTAGCTGACATATGAAACGATGACACTTGATTTTATGTGAAACTCTTCTGTGTCACGTGTGAGAATGGTGTTACTAAGCAACAAAGAATTTTTTCTCCAATCTACTCCTACAATATTCACTCTGCTAAGTCATTTTTCAAAATTCTCAATTTATTTGTATGTATGAATGAACTGAGTGTAAAGAGACGGTATGTCGACTGCCACAATTGACCAAAAGATTTAAACTCCTGATGGCTAGCTTAATACTGCAAACATGTTAAACACTTGTCATGACTTATTTAAATTGATTGAACAAAAAATCAATAAAAAATGGAATGTATTTGCTAGTTACATATTTCCGTATGTATATGTGAATAGGTGAGACTGTTTTGGTACGCTTTAACTTGATATTATGTATAGCATGCTATGAATTTCAAACTTCCATTATATCTAATAACCTTTATACATCATACTATGGTTAATTTAGATAACTTTTATTAACTATAGGAAATTTATTCATCAACCATCATAATAATATGGTTCCACTACCATTTAAGAGCTAAAGAATTTGAAAAATTTATTGCAAGAATTTCGTTTTTAATTATAATCATCAAACAAATTTAATTGAAGACTAAAGAATTTGAAACTTATTATATTTTGATATAATTTTTTTTCTAATTTTTAGTTAAAATGTGATGTCACACCAAATCTTTTTTCTATTGGCCTGAGTAATGTACTATGTTTTTCCTTCTTAAAAACATATATAATTCTTCCAAAAAGTTAGTTGTGGTTTCGATTAAGTTGTGATGGGAGGGAAACGTAAATTCAAACTAAATTTTTTTAGCCCGCTCTTCTATTAATGGTCGCCTGCACAGGTTTACTGGCTCTTCTTTAAATTGAGTTTGTCAGCCTGTCGTGCGCGATCTAGTGGTCAAAGATTTCGCCAGCAAAAGGGAGACGGGCCCCACGTTCGATGAGGTCAGTGTGAGAAGATTGCCAAAAAGAGTTTCTAAATCTTGCTCTGTAAAAGTCAATGGGATGCAGCGGCCCCTAAAGATCTTGATTCTCCTTCACAACGCCCTTCCCTATTCAGTCTCAGCTGCAGTTAGATGCTCTGCCATTAGGCTCTGAGTCTCGAAAAGATTCTTAATGGACGTCATTTCTGAAGGAGATGGTGGGAAGGTGTACGTTTGATCAGTGGTTTCTGTCACATGTTCAGATCAGGCTTCTCCTTAGGTAAGCAGAGCTGAGTGGGCTGGGTTTTTGTGCATCCGAGCCCTCCAAGAAAAATATTTAGAGCCCCTACCAGTGCCGTCAGTTCTGCGGGTGCCCAAAGGGGCCTATTGTCAACTATTGAAGGGGTTACTCCGCTAGATGTTTCAGCTAGCACTTTGAGCTGGGTTGATGTTTCAGCTAGCATTAGTATATGTAGTATTGGATGGGTTCTTGGAAGGTTTATTTGCTCTGTACTTTGTACGTGTTACACGTCTTAGGTAGTTTATAGTCAAGCACTGAATTTTGGTGATCACATATTTATTTTTCCTTATAGTAATAATTTTGGTAGTGTTATGACTTATAGTTTAAAGGGGAATAATTATGTTTTATATTCTTGACTCATGGTTTTGGTACTTATCATATTGTAAGATTGTTTAGAAAGTTATTTATTGATGTGCTTATATATACTGGTACATACAGTATGATTAGAAAAGAATTGAAAAGTACATCATTATTTTAAAGACAATTAAGTTGATACAATTGTAAAAGAAGTTATTTTATTGTATTTTCCTCGTAAAAATTTTCTAAATAAAATCTTGTCTACCATGTAATATTGTGCATGTATAAATTTTATTGTTCAAATTTAACATAAATTATATGTTAGTATTGTGGTGATCACATATTTATTTTTCCTTATAGTAATAATTTTGGTAGTGTTATGACTTATAGTTTAAAGGGGAATATTTATGTTTTATATTCTTGATACATGGTTTTGGTACTTATCATAAAGTAAGATTGTTTAGAAAGTTATTTATTGATGTGCCTATATATACTCATACATACAATATGATTAGAAAAGAATTGAAAAGTATATCATTATTTTAAAGACAATTAAGTTGATACAATTGTAAAGGAGGTTATTTTAATGTGTTTTCCTCATAAAAATTTTCTAAATAAAATCTTGTCTACCATGTAATATTGTGTATGTATAAATTTTATTGTTCAAATTTAACATAAATTATATGTTAGTATTGTTGAGCACGGTCATTGATGTTTGGTTGTCATTGATGACAAAGAGAGCATGTGGTACTAGTGAATTAATGACAAAGTGATCTAATTGATGGTTTAGACAATGTTTAACTTAGTGAGGTAATTGATGGATGATATTGATGGTATAGACATGTTGCAGAGACCTTTTGGGTGTTATGAGTGATTGGAGTTCTTATGGAAGTGAAAGGAATTCATTAGAGCAGTCAATTGAGCGTCAAAGTTCAAGTAGTCGTCTTGAGAGATAAAGTTGAGTAAGTAGCTTGATGACATCATATTTCATACATGTGAAAATTTTAAGAGAAATTTGATACATGGATGGATTCCCCTATGAAAGGTGATCATATGGCTCAAATTTTAGGTCTAGACATTGAGTGTAATAAAAGTTATTAAGGTACAAATTTGGCTTCTCAAACAAAGTTTATTAAGTTCTCATCTTAGCCAAATTTGTGATATTGAAGATCTATGGTGAGCATTTAATTGAATCATAGATCTAATGGTGAGTGTTTAATATGATCAGATACATATCCAATGACATGGTTCAGAGTCAAATAGTCAAGATTGCACATGCTAGTGACATGTGTCACAATCACAAAGTTTGAGTAGCAGATCTAATGATGAGCATGAAACTTGTCAGATAAAGATCAACAGTGAGCACATGATTGTGAATATTATGATCCGATAGAGTGTATTTAATCAATAAGTCAACATAGTGCTTTATGGGCTACCAAGTGGCAGAAATTCATTGGAACACTGATTGCAAGGTACACAGAGGGCACATAGGGCTACCAAGTGGCATGATTATGAAAATGAGAATCTAAAATCAATAGTAAGTAATTGTAGATTAAAATTAGGAGACCTGTGAGGAGACCGATGGTGTGTATTTATTCATAGTTTTTAGGGAAAACAAGATGATAAAAAAGTGTCTAATGTTTAGTATTTACATAGTGACCGTTAGAATTTGAATATTCAAATTAACAAGGGAAAACTAGTTTGTAGTTTTTGAGTTATATCTTTTGATCTAGAATGAATTTCATGATGGTGTAAAAACCAAAATCATAGAGGAATTCAAGGTGGATCCAAAAAATTTGTTTGGAGGTTTGAATATCTATATAGATGCATATATTATAGTTGAAAGGTGATTATTTATTCATTCATTATGTTCTTATGTACAAAATATTGTTAAAGTAGTTTGTGCTTTTGCAAAAGAGTGTTTTGATGGGAGTAATCAATTGAAGGTGTCTTACATGTCATATGTAGTGGACCCATGTATTTGAAAGTGATATAATATTTTTAATTTTCTTAATGAAGTGCTAAAAGGAGTAATAGGTCTCTATGAGACCTATCAGGGCTACTAAGGCCTAATTTAAATGTGTAGCTACTTAAGTGTGACTCATAGATGCTATAGTCAATCTATGAAAATAAATTTGAGCTATGTGTTATCATGTTATATGTCATAAGATTTAAGACAAGTATTATGATCGACCTAGATGTCGATATTCATGAAGACTCTATAAAAGGTGAAGGCTAAGGTAATAGTTTCTAGACTTTCAAAGTGAATGTGTTGAGAGAGGATAAGATATAGATGAAGGAAAGAGATCCAAGGGAGTGTGCTTAGTAGATGGACTAAAATACATAGCAAATTGAGGATGATCAAAGAAGCCTAGAGTGATCCAAAAGGGGTGTTTAAATGCATTGCTTGTATGAGCAAGTTTGAGTGTGTGTGATGAGTTGAAAGAGAGTTGTTATACATCATTTCTTGAATCATATTGAAATGTAATCAATGATTTTGAGTTTTTGATTTCATAATGTGTTATGTGGGTGTTCAATATTTAGAATAAGTAGGTGCTTATTTATACTTAGGGGTGGGTGCTCCTTTTGAAGTGGGTGTTTCACTAATGGGTATCTTATTTGTGATCATTTTATAAGATAATTAGTCTATGTGTTTATAGGTTTGAGAGTGGTTTTTATTCCCTAAAATGGTTTTTCATGTAGATCTTATGTTATGTGTATAATCTTGCATCATCTTTATTATTCATTGTTATAAACATCTTGTATGTTTTATTAATGCTTTTGGTCATTGATTAAAAATTTGAAAGGATTACAATTGAAGTTTGAAATATCTTGCATCACTAATTCACCCCCCTCTTAGTGATTGTACGCCCAATAATTTATATCAGAGTAGGACCTTCATTGAAAGTTTAACCACTTGAAGGTGATCCAAGATAAAATACAACAAGTCAATAGATGCAAGGTTTCTCTACAAAGCAAGTACCATTGTTTAATGGGTTAAATTATGCTTTCTAGAGTGGAATGATGAGGACATACATCATATCTTTAGGGTTTTATAGTTGGCAATCTATCACGGATTTTTATACTACACAAACTATTCCAACAAATGCTATTAACAAGAAATTGAATGCGAATAATTCTAAAGATATGAATGCTATCATTTCTGGTCTATCTAAGGATATGTTCACCAAAGCGATCCATTTCAAGTCTACCAGAGAAATTTGGGTCAAGTTACAGAATTTCTATGAAGGAGACTCAAAGTTAAAACTTGATAAGTTGTAGACCTATCGAAGGTAATTTAAAGGTCTCAAAATGAAGGAATAATATATTGTGTCATCCTATCTTCTAAGGGTTCATGAGATAGTAAACATTATCAGAGATCTTGGAGAGCCGATTGATAAAGCTACTATAGTACTGAAGGTATTGAGGATTATTACACTCAATTTTGATTCAAAGGTTTCTACTATAGAATAAATTCATGATCTCAATCAAATGAAGATGGATGAACTGCATGGCATCCTTGTCACCCATGAGATGAGAGTTGATGAAGACAAACATCCTAAGAAGGAAGTAGCCTTCAAGGTGATCAAGGAAGCTAAGAAGAACAAGTTAAGTCTTGAATATTTTGATCTTAATGAAGATCACTTTGAAGCCATGATTTCAAGAAGATTTAATGTAGGATTAGGTAAGTATGAAGGAAGACTTTCTTTTAAATTTTTTTCATGTGTTCAAGGAGACATTGTTCATGGATTTTAGTGATGATGAAGGTGAATATTCTTTACTTAGAGTTTTCTTTGAAAAAGATATCTCAGAGGGAGAAGATGATAAAGTCAATCTTGAAGATAAATTTCTAGATACTATGAAAGAAATAAAGATACTATAAAGAAAGAAAAAAAAATAAGATTTTTTGATCAAATCCTTTGAGGAACAAAGTATAATTTTTGAAGGAAGGATGATTAATGAAGTCAAGAGCATGATGAGATCACACAAAAACTTAAAATTTAGGTTTGTACTCTTAATGAAGAAGTAAAAAGTAAGGATGAAGAGTGTATCATGTATCAATCAGAGATAGAGTCTTTGCATATGAAAGTAAATCAAGCTATGATCAAAGATACAATAGATGAGTTAGATAATAAGGATAAATTGATGAATGATCTTGAAGATCTAAAGATTGAGAAGAAAAAGAACAAGAAGATGATGTCACAAATCAAGGACTATGAAGAGCAATTCAATGCGTTTGAAGCAAGAATGAATTCTGACACTAGAGAACATGAAGATACTACAAAGCATCGCAATAGTCAATTAGAAACTATGTCTACAAGCCTACAATCTAAAGAAGATGAGTGTTTAAGGTATGTGATTGAAATTGAGTCATTAAAAGCTGAATTAGACAAGATATCTTATAAAGTAAAGTCATTTGTGAAGTATGAAAAGATCTCAAATGATCTTGACAATATTCTAAGTAGTCAAAAACATGTAAGTGATAGATATGGTCTTAGATACAAAGAAGAAAAAATTCCTGTAACTCAAGACAAGATAAAGGTTGATGTAAATAAGGACAATCAAACTTTAAAGATCAATCATCAGTGAAGGAATGAATGTATTGGTAGAATGAAGACAAATAATATCAGATAACTAAATGCTATGATGTATGCGAATTTCAATGGTCATTGTTACTCTTGCAATCAATTTGGTCATAGTTTAAAATATTTTAAAAGATCCTCAAAGAATGAAATTTTATGTAATTATGATCAAGACAATGGCAAAGATGAAGAACATCATCACTCAAAATAGTCAACAGGTTCACAAGGAAAAAATGATATCATTTGCTACAAGTGTTAAGGGTTTGGTCATATTGTAAAGTTTTGTAATATCTTCATTAGGAGACTAAATGATTAGGTACATGAATTAATTCATGAAACTCCAAGTAATCATCATATATCTCAATCAAAAGGTATGTATAATCTGAGAAACCTTATTTTCTTTCAATGTCATGAGAGAGGTCACATAAGAAGGTTTTGTAAGAATGATTAATATTCTACTTCAAAAATTGTCAATATTGTCATGAAAAGGAGTCATAGGGAGTGGAGGCCTAAGTAGGAAAATGAAAAATAATCTCAAAGTATATTATTTTCCATGACAGAACATGGAACTAGCCTTATCTTCCCAAATGGACAAGGAAATAAAGTAGGATACTGATATAAAAGAAAAGAATAAGATTAAAAACTCATTCAAAGTCAATCTGAAGATAAAGAAGGACTAAAAGTCAAGTGAGAGCATGAAGATATGGGAGTCTTCTAAATTTTGGGATCTTTAGTTTATCTATGATAAGTGGGTGTCTCTACCTATACCTTTTAGGAGACATTTTTCATGTATGAAAGCAAGTGTGTGTGTGCTCTATGTATAGGGATCATGAGATGATGACAAAGTGTCTGATGTTTAGTATTTACACGGTGACCATTGGAATTTGAATATTTAAATTAATGATGGGAAATCAATCTATAGTTTTTAAGCTATATCTTTTTATCCAAGACAAATATCATATTGGTGTAAAAATAAAAAACTATAGAGGACTTCAAGGCACATACATAAAAATTAGTTTGGAGGTTTGGCCATTTATATAGATGCATTTATTTCATTAGAAAGGTGACTATTTATTTGTTCATAGTGTTCTTGTGTACATAATATTTTTTAAGCAATTTGTGCTTTATCATAATATTTTTTTGGCATGAATAATCATCGGAATATGTCTTAAAGGTAATATGGAGTGAACCCATGTATTTTAAAGTTATCTAATATTCTTAATTTGCTTAATAAAATGCTAAAAGGAGTAATAGGTCTCTATGAGACCTATAAGGGATACTAAGGCCTATTTGAAAGGTGTAGTTGCTTAACTATGACCAATAAAAGTTATTACCGACCTATGAAAATGAATTTGAGATATGTGTTAGCATGGTAGATGTAATAAGGGTTAAGGTAAGTATTATGGCTGACCTAGATGTTGATATTCATGAAGACTCTATAAAGGGTGAAGGCAAAGGTAATAGTTTCTAGACTTGCAAAGTGAATGTCTTGAGAGAGGAGAAGATATAGATGAAGGAAAGAGATTAGAGGGAGTGTGATTAGTAGATGGACTAAAGTTAATAATAAATTAAGGATGAGCGAAGAAGCCTAGAGTGATCCAAAAGGGGTGCAGGATTCATTGCTTGTATGAGAAAGTTTGAGTATATGTGATGAGTTGAAAGAGAGTTGTTATACATCATTTCTCCAATCAGATTGAAATGCAATAAGAGTTATAGAATTTTTTATTTCATAAGATGTTGTATAGGTGCTCATCATCTAGAAAAAGTGGGTGCTTGTTCATACTTAGGGATGGTTGCTCCTTGTGAAGTGGGTGCTTCACTAAAAGGTCTCTTATTTGTAATCATCTTATAGGAAAAGTAGTACATGTGTTTGTAGGCTTGTGAGTGGGTTTTATTCCACAAGAGGGTTTTCCACGTAGATCTTGTGTTATATATGTGATCTTGAATCATCTTTATTATTTATTTTTATAACCATCTTGTATGCTTTATGAATTCTTGTGGTCATTGATTAAGAATTTAAAAGGATTATAATTAAAGTTTGAAATATCTTGCATCACTGATTCACCCCTCCCCTCTTAGTCATTATACCTCCAACAAGTATTGATTTTATTACATAGATTATTTTTGTATAGATTTATCAATAATTATTTCTTCAAATTGAAATATATCTATTTTTTTTTGAAAATAAATTGCAAATTCTCTTAAAAAGTACCCCATAGTCTAGAATGTAATTAACAAGGATGTGAGTTCAAAAAACACAATAATCTAATGATTAGAACAACCCCCAGAATGAAATTGGTTAGGTTTTCAAAATCATATAAATTCCTACATAGAATTAACATTTATAGTGAAAGACATTAGGACCACAAGTAACTTGACCTCCAAAATAAAATGTATGGCCTAAGGAACAAAACTCAGAAACAACTCATAAATCATTAAACAAAGTAGTACATGAATGAATGATGGAAGCACCACCTAGAAGAAATTTCAATTTTAATCCCATTATTCCAACATCCTTGAAGATTTTATATATCTGATTTGTTTTGTAAAAGATTTAGTACCTCACAAGAAGCTAGTGATATAAAAAAAATTCTGAATTAGAAACAATATTGATTGGAAAATTGACTTGGAGTAATTTTTTTTAAATTAAATCCCTCAATTCTTGCCATGGAGGATAATATTCAGAATGACAAAATTCATTTGGATGAAGTGAAGAGTCCCAAAGTTACCCAATAAATTCATGAGAAAGTTAATTTCATGATAGTTATGCTAGAATGAAATATTGTAAAAAATGAGATGACTTGTTGAATACCCTGAATAATTAAAGTGAGCCACTACTGATCATTTATCCTTATTTTAGTAGCTTGATGATCAGACATAATAACCTTCCACATTTAATTTCTTGAAATTTAAGTAAAAATAAATTCTCAAATCTCTAAGGAGAGTTTGAGCTTTAGTCGAATTGTTTGAATTTTATGGGATATTAAATTCCAATATTATCTTCAAGTATACCTCCACCTCCAAAGAGAATTGGGATATCTTTTTATGTCCCATCAAAATTTATCATAATAAATATGTTTCATGGAGATTCTAAAAATCCATTAACCTTTTGTTGCATTGAGATGGAAGGTTGAAGTTGTTATTCAATACTTTTCATTTTAAGAGAATATGGTGATCCTCTCTGGTGATCTTATTTTTAGGAGGCAATATTTTTTCCTTAAAAACCTCATGAATAAGCATATCCATTTTAATATTATAGATATCTCCTGAGAGAGACATGTTCCTAAATATTTCTCTCTCTCTCACAATAAACCCAGATGATCAAAGACAAAGCCATCTACCAAAAGCATCTAACTTTATCTCTCCCTTATTTTATCCAATTAATCAATAATTATTTAATATATCCCATTATGTTCATTTTGTGAAAGAAATAGCGATGAATTCTCCAAGGAAAATTATAATGAATGAGGATGTTAGGAACTACTGAGTACAATTGATTACTTTTGTATAAGCAACTAAACACGAAATTGAACTCGAAGCAATAAGTAACTAGAAATCAAAAATAGAAAATAATAGGAGATATGAGAAACAACCAATCTCTATTATAACTCTTCCAGAATACAATGAAGAAATCACACTCTTCCACACCTCTTAGGTGTACAGTATTTCTCTCAAGAGTTCTTTCTCTCTCAACCAATTACTTCAGCAGATCTTCTTGATCTTACACACCTTGCATATCTAATTCATCTTACTTACAACTTTCTTGGATGATTACAACATGCCCCACGGGTATCTTAAATAGGATCCAAGGCATACAATAATTAGACTTCCCAATTAAAATAATTAGAAACACAGACCCAAGACTTAAATTAGTCTTCACATGCAAACACTTAGACCTCCTAAAATTAGACAAGTCTAATTCTGGAAACACATGAAAATGCATGCACACACATAGGTGACTGACATCGGTTGTTGTCAGTCTGCATATGACCGACGTCGATCGATCCCTGACTGATGTCGGTAGCTTTCGTTCTACGCCTAACTAATGTTAGTGATACTATCGATGCCGATTACTGGTTAAGTCCAGCAACCTCCATAAGAGCTCAACAGTTAAGCTTTTAGCTCCACATCTCAACAATCTCTCACTTGGAGATAAATAGCTGCACTTGTACCTGTATAGCAACATCCTTTGTCTTATTTTTTTGGTTTGCATCTCCATCTTCAAGATCAATCTTGAAGACCAACAAAAGTTGAATGAAGACTCAACTTCTTCTTTGTTACCGGCTTTGTTAACATATCTGCAGGGTTCTTATCCATATGGATCTTTTCCAGCTTCAACTGTCCATCTTCCAATACCTGTTGAATGAAGTGGTACCTAAGCTATATATGTTTGGTTCTTGAATGAAAGGCTGAATTCTTTGCCAAATGAATTACACTTTGACTATCACTGTATAATCTGCAACTCTCTTGCTCCTTTCTCAACTCTTCCATGAACCGTGTCATCCATATCATTTCTTTGCTAGCCTTTGTGACTGCAATGTATTATGCTTCTGTAGTAGACAAGGCAACAACCTTCTACAACTTTGAAATCTAGCTAACCGTCGTTCCACCAATAGTGAACACATATCCTGTGGTGCTTCTCCTGCCATCTAAGTCACCTGCCATATCCAAATCTACATACCCATGTAGAGAAGTGCTTGACCCTGAATAGCATAAATACCTACTTCTGGTCCCTCTCAGATACTTGAGAATCCACTGAACTACTTTTCAGTGTTCCTTTCCTGAATTGGCCATAAACTTGCTGACAACTCCCACTACTTGGTTAATATTAGGCCTAGTACATACCATAACATACATTAAGCTCCCAACTGTTGAAACATATGGAACTTTGCTCATGTACTCAACCTCATCATGTGATTTAGGACATTGTTCTTTGCTCAGCTTGAAGTGTCCAGCCATAGGTGTGCTTACTAGTTTTGCATCCTGCATATAGAACGTCTCCAACACCTTATTCACATAATCCTCTTGAGACAAAATCAGCCTATGATTTTTCCTGTCTCTCTTAATACTCATGCCAAGGATTTTCTTTGCTGCTCCTAAATCCTTCATGGCAAATGTGTGAGCTAATTTTACCTTTAGCTCAGTAATTTCCTGTATGTGTGAACCTATAACAAGCATATCATCCACATACAACAACAAAATAATATAATGACCATTATTCAATCTGGTAAAATAAACACAATGGTCAGATTGACATTTACTAAAGCCATGCTCTGTCATAAACCTGTCAAACCTTAAATACCATTATCCTGCAACCTGCTCAAGACCATATAACTTGGCCTTATGTCTCATCTGTCCATTCTCTCCTTCCTTTAACATGTATACCCATTTGTTTTTTAGTGCTTTCTTTCTGGCTGGCAACTCAACCAAATCCCATGTTTGGTTCTCCACTAAGGAATCAATTTCCTCAATCATGCCATGCTCCCACTATTTCCTAGATTATATTTGCATTGCCTCATCAAAACTTTCTAGTTCTCCACCATCAGTTAGCAACACATAGTATAAAGAAGGGGAATAACAAATTAGAGGTTTATTTACCCTTATAGTACTCCTTATGGGTGTTTGAGACTCATCCACAACTTACTGTCCACCCAAATTCTCTATCAGTGACCAATCTCGGTCATCTTTTTGTCTGTACCCGACCGACGTCAGTTCTACATGACCGACATCGGTTCTTGCCTGACCGCCGACATCAGTTTTTGTTATACCATCGACAGTTCCTTGACCGATGTCGGTCTCTGTGTTTTCTTGTGACTGATGATTTTTACCTGTGAGCTCATTTTGGATCATTACCTTGTCCAAATCAAGATTGCCCTACTCAGAATTATTTAGCCTCTTGAGCTGATCACTGTACATCACCTTCTCATTGAAAACTTGTCATGTCCCCTTTTTAGGTGACATCTTTAGACTTGATGATTAGCCTATTATGCGACCTTCGTAGGCTGATAGGATGGATAGAAGGTCATGATGGAGCTTGGCTTGGCTTTGATTAGCGGAATTCCTACAATTGGCTTTCATTTGGGCTCTTTCAGACATGTTTTTCCTGAGCTCCTATTATTTAGGGACTTTTGACACGTAGTGGAGCACCCTTATTTTGATATGATCATGTGCAGAATCACTCCTTGATTCATTAGCTTCAGACGGTTCGAGGATCTGACATGTATTGAGGGAGATATTAATATTTGATTGATTAAATCAAATATTAATTATTTGGTCTAATTTTAATTAGAAACCCTAATTCTAATTTAAGAAAACCCTAATTAGGGGAAGCATATATTTTTGGAGGGTATAAGGGTTCTCATGGGAGAGAATCCATGGATTATGAATGATTATTGATTTTGATATTGAAGAATTCTTTTGTGAAGACTAAGCCAAGGGTTCCAGGATTCCATTTGCATTGGAGAATGTCCACTCTTCAGTGTGTGTGATTTAGAGGCTATGAGATATCAGCTAATTTATTGCCAATTTGAGAGATAGCTTCATACAGAAGTTATCACAGAGGTTTACAAGTTTGGGAGATAATTTCACACAGAAGTTATCACAGGGATTTCAGGTATTTATTTTCATAAGTTTTGATTTAATAAATTATTCAAATAGAGATATTCTATAGTAGAGCCATATATCTTTAGATCAGGTATCAAAATACAAGCCACAACATATATTTTGTCTTTGTATGGAATCTGTACCAATTCGTGCAATTCAGTACCGTTTTACCATAGTCCGAACAGTGCCGCAGGGGACACAGGAACCGACATCGGCATACCAGTGACTGACATCGGCCAATTGAAGACTGACATCAATAGATTAGCTGACCGATAGAGACCGAAATTGGTAGTATATCGAAGGACGATGATGACTGTGTTGTGACACAGCAACCTGAGAGCCGTTCCAGATTTTCTAAGATCAGGTTTTGAGATGATATTTGTCTTACTTTATATGCATGCCAGAGATATATTATTGTAATCATTTTGAAGAATAATTAGAGCACTGATTGGTGAGTTAAGAGATTATTGTGGTTTATTTGTTTATTTGAATTTATTCTATAAAAATTGTATCTTTGTTCGGAGCTTTTGTCTTTCAATATTCCCTATTGGTTGGGGATATTACAGTGGTATCAAAGCTTTGTTAAAAAAAAGGAGACCCTAAGAAAGGGATATTATAGTGGTATCAGAGCTTTGTTAAAAAAAAGGAGACCCTAAGAAAGGGATATTACAGTGGTATCAGAGCCAAATTCCTGCCATCCTGTTGGGTAGACCAGAGCTAATGTCCTGCCATCCTGTTGGGTAGAGTGGGTAGATTGAATCAACGAAGTATCCATGATGACTTTAAGTACTCAAAAATAGTGAGACAAGGATATGAAGAAGCTGAAACAAAGTTTGAAGAGGCTAAATGAATTTCTTTCATACCCTACATTCGAAGACAAATTCACATGGTATATGACATCGAATGAGGAGTGGGAGTTATTATCACCTCAAGTTCTAGAGAGGGTGTCTTTTGATCACTTTGTTAACCTAAGGAGAGAGCACTATAGATCAATTAGATAGGGCAACAACATGTCCCATGATTCTTATGATATAGGAGATGGTGATGATGAGATAGTTTCAGCAACAACATCTTCAGAGTTAGATGAGGATGAGTTCGATGCTTGCACTCAGAGTGTAGAGGTGTGTTCAGATGTTAGTACACTGACTGTTGATGATCTCTCAGATATGATAGAGATTGTAGAAGAGTCCCAGGATCTGATTATTGTAGATGACACACAGGAGGATGCAGTGGACAATTTTGAGGACTTAGTTTCCTTAGCAGTTTCTTTTGGTATGGAGGAGTTAGACAATGATGCTATAGTTGTTGATACTCTGTATGTTGATATGAGCTATGGAGTTGATTCACAGAGTATGGATGGTAGTATGCCAGAGATCAGTGATTTTGAGTCTACTCTTTTGGACCATGCATCAGAGGAAGATTGTAGGAGACAATCTAGCCAGTGCCACCATGTGTCTAGTCAGCTGAGAGTTAGTGAGCGAGACATTGCTACCGCTTGCAAGCATTTTGATGCTGCTCATCAGTTATTAGCAATTTATGGATGGGGTTCTCCTACTAGCATTGAGCGGGGAGGTAGTTATTTATCCTTGACAAAGATCCATTCTTTATGGGAGGCTATCCAAATTTTGAGACAGGATTATATGCAGTTGGTAGCCGACAGAGATTATCTTATGGAGTGGGGCAGCATAGCATATGATGCATTATTGGTCAAGGAAGATACAGTGAGTGAGCTTACTCAACAGCTCGAGGTGACTTCTGAGATTCTTGAGAGTACGTAGTTGGCTTATGAGGAGTCACAGTATCATTTGGCTGAAGTGACTGGGAGTTGGAGCATTTGCGGTCTTCACCAGTGCCAGACCCAGTCCATTTGTATATTGAGATGGTTGGTGGTGAGTACATTCCTACAGTGGTTGATGAGGAACATGATGTTAGATCTGACACACATGTTCAGGATTTGGGAGTACCTGGACCTGATGAGTTTGGCATACTAGTGGAGTTGAGTTTGCAGATTGTTTTTACTCACACCAATGACAGTGTGATACAGTTGGTCATACCACCTTTACAGAGGGATCAGTTATGGGATGGATTAGCACCATCTTTTGTAGATGGAATTGGCAGTTTGAGTTGTCCATTCTACTTGGGTTATGATACTTTGAGAGTTTGTTTCTCATGGATTCCTAACTATGACAGTTGTGCTTTCAGAGTTTGGTTAAGTTGCATCCGCCAGTTTGATTATGGATTCCTTTGGGTTGTATTTCAGAGGATATTGCAGGAGCTTGTGTTGATTGTCATCAATATAGATCATGACTACATTTGGGATCCAGGTGGATTGATGGGTTTGTTGTTCTGAGATTGCTTGGGGACAAGCAATTTTAGGAGGCGCAGATTGTCATGTCCCCTTTTCAGGTGACATCTTCAGACTTGATGATTAGCCTATTATGTGACCTTCGTAGGCTGATAGGATGGATAGAGGGTCATGATGGAGCTTGGCTTGGCTTCGATTAGCAGAATTCCTATAGTTGGCTTTCATTTGGGCTCTTTTAGACACGTTTTGCTTGAGCTCCTATTATTTATGGACTTCTGACACACAGTGGAGCACCCTTATTTTGATATGATCATGTGCAAAATCACTCCCCAATTCACTAGCTTCAGATGGTTCGAGGATCTGACATGTATTGAGGGAGATATTAATATTTGATTGATTAAATCAAATATTAATTATTTGGTCTAATTTTAATTAGAAACCCTAATTCTAATTTAAGAAAACCCTAATTAGGGCAAGGATATCTTTTTGGAGGGTATAAGGGTTTCTCATGGGAGAGAATCCATGGATTATGAATGATTATTGATTTTGATATTGAAGAATTCTTCTGTGAAGACTGAGCCAAGGGTTCCAGGATTCCATTTGCATTGGAGAACGTCCACTCTTCAATGTGTGTGATTCAGAGGCTGTGAGATATCAACTGATCTATTGCCAATTTGAGAGATAGCTTCATACAAAAGTTATCACAGAGGTTTACAGGTTTGGAAGATAACTTCACACAGAAGTTATCACAAGGATTTTAGGTATTTATTTTCATAAGTTTTGATTTAATAAATTATTTAGATAGAGATATTTTGTATTAGAGCCATATATCTTCAAATCAAGTATCAGAATATAGGTTGCAGCATATATTTTGCCTCTGTATGAAATCCGTATCGAGCTGTGCAATTTCGTACCATTCTACCATAGTCTGAACAGTGCCACAGGGGACACAAGAACTGACATCAGCATACTAGTGACCGACATCGTCCGACTAAAGACCGACATCGGTAGATTAGCCGATCGACAGAGACCGACGTCGGTAGTATATCGACCAACGACAATGACTGTGTTGTGACAGCAACTCGAGAGCCGTTCCAGATTTGCAAAGATCAGGTTTTGAGGTGATATTTGTACTACTTTATATGCATGCCAGAGATATATTATTTTAATCATTTTGAAGAATAATAAGAGCACTGATTGGCGAGTTAAGAGATTACTGTGGTTTATTTGTTTATTTGAATTTATTTTGCAAAAATCGTATCTTTGTTCGAAGCTTTTATCTTTCACTATTCCCTATTGGTTGGGGATATTACAGTGGTATCAGAGCTTTGTTAAAAAAAGGAGACCCTAAGAAAGGGATATTACAGTGGTATCAGAGCTTTGTTAAAAAAAGGAGACCCTAAGAAAGGGATATTACAAAACTACATCATGACTTCTAATAATTTTGTTAGTTTCTAAATTCCACAATCGAAATCCAAAATCTCCAAAGCCATAAACAATGAAAGTGCACCGTATGGATTTAGCATCCATCTTCTTTCTATTTTATTTATCAACATGCACAAAAGCTTCAAAACCAAAAACTATGAGAATTGAAAAATCTACCTTTTTACCTGTCTAAGCTTCTTCTGGTATTCCACCATCCAAAGTAGTAGAAGGTCCTCTGTTAATCAGGTACACTGCAATATCCACAGCTTCTACCCAAAACTTTAAGGGCAAACCAACATGCAACCTCATACTCTGTGCATGCTCCATTATTATTCTATTCATCCTTTTAGCAACTCCATTTTGCTGAGGTGTCCATGGAACCGTCCTTTCCCTGTGTATTCCACTCATAGAATAGTAACTATTGAATTTATTGCTACAGTACTCACCACCATTGTCAGATCTAAGGCACTTCAATATCAAACCTTTTTCATTCTCAACCAAAGCTTTCCATTTCTTAAATGTGTCAAAAACATCAGATTTCCTCTTTATGCAATAAACCCATACCTTTCTTGTAGCATCATCAATGAAAGAAACATAATATTGTGATCCTCCAATAGAAGCTACCTGAGCTAGTACCCACACGTCTGTGTGAACAAGCTCCAACCTGTACTTCTTCTTTGTTGACCCAGTCTTGAGAAACCTTACTTTTTTTTGTTTTCCAAAAACACAAGCTCACAGAAATCTAGATCTATGCATTTCAACTCTAAAAGATTACCTTTTGACATAAGAACATTCATTCTCTTCTCACTCATGTGACCAAGCCTATAGTGCCACATCTTTGCATCTACATCTAAAGTAGATAAAATAGAAGGAGAATAATCAGTAATATAATTACATAGATAAAGAGTACCTACTCTTTTACCTCTTTCTAATACAAGTGCGCCCTTGGAAACTTTCCAAGATTCAGCTGTGAGAGTTATTGTGCAACCCTCATCACCCAACTTTCTTGTAGAAATCAGATTTCTCTTCAAGATGGGTACATGCATGACATATTTCAACACCCAAGTATTGCCATTCTACAATTTCAGCTGCTTGTTTCCTTTGCCAACAATTTGACAAGGCTCACCATCCCCTAAATAAACTTTTCCAAAGTCTCCACGGACATAATCATTGAAAAATTCTCTATTTGGGGTTGCATGGAAAGAAGCACCAAAATCTAAAACCCATGATTCTACTTGACTATCCAAAGAAAATATAAGAGCATCTTGTGCAACAATACCTGCAACATTTTCTTTTTTATTACCTTCATGCTGATTTTCTTTGTTATCCTTCAACCAACAGTCTTTCTTTGCATGTCCTTTCTTTCCACAATTCCAGCAGGTTATTCTGCTAGTTCTGGATCTGGATCTACTGCCTATCTTTGACCTTGATTTCCCATGCTTGCTCTTCTCTCTTTGCCTTCCCCTGATTTCAATACTTAAAGCATTACCTAATATTTCACCTGTGCTTTTCCTACGAATTTCTTCATTCAAGATTACACTAACAACATCTTCAACTTTCAAGATATTTGAAGCGGATGCAGTATTACTTACCGCCATTACCAAGCTGTGCCAGCTTTCAGGTAAATAACATAAGATCAAGAGAGCCTTAAATTCATCATCAAAAACTATTTTGACTGAATTTAATTGATTTACAATTTTATGGAAATCATTAAGATGACTATATACAGATCCACCTTCCTGCATTTGCAAACTAAATAATTGCTTCATAAGATATACCTTATTCGAAGCTAAGGGTTTTTCATATAAGTTTTCCAGAGTATCCATTAACTCTATCGTTGTCTTTTCCTGTGATAAGTTGGAAATCACAGAAGATGCCAGGCTCAACCTTATAGATCAAAGAGCCTTTCTATCAAGAATATTCCATTCTTCATCTTGCATATCTGTGGGCTTGCTGTCAACCCCACCCAACGGTAAAAATAGATCTTTCTGATATAGATAATCCTCTATTTGCATCCTCCATAATTGATAATTCTTGCCATTGAATTTCTCCATTCTTAGCTTACATTCTTCTGCCATTGCTTTGCTCTCACTCAATCAGAAACCCTTGTGAGTGACCTGTAATCAACACACACTAACCCGATCTGATACAACCTGTTAGTGAACCCAAACTCTGATACCACTTGTTAGGGGTATCACTTGGTGATACTAGCTCTAATACCACTTGTTAGGAACTATTGAGTACAATTGATTACTTTTGTATAACCAACTAAACACGAAATTGAACCAGAAGCAATAAGTAACTAGAAATCAGAAATAGCAAATAAGAGGAGATATGAGAAACAACCAATCTCTATTATAACTCTTCCAAAATACAATGAAGAAATCACACTCTTCCACACCTCTTAGGTGTACAATATTTTTCTCAAGAGTTTTCTCTCTCAACCAATTACTTCAGCAGATCTTGATCTTACACACCTTGCAAATCTAATTGATCTTACTTACAACTTTCTTGGATGATTACAACATGCCCCATGGGTCTCTTAAATAGGATCCAAGGCATACAATAATTAGACTTCCTAATTACAATAATTAGAAACATAGACCCAAGACTTAAATAGTCTTCACATGCAAACACTCGGACCTCCTAAAATTAGACAAGTCTAATTCTGGAAACGCATGTAAACGCATGCACACACACAGGTGACCGACGTCGATTGTTGTCGGTCTACATATGACAGATGTCGGCTGATCCCTGATCGATCTCGGTAGCTTCTGGTCTACGCCTGACCGACGTCAGTGATACAGCCGATGCCGGTTACTGGTTAAGTCCAACAACCTCCACAAAAGCTCAACAGTGAAGCTTTTAGCTCCACAACTCAATAGAGGACATGGTTGAATATTTAAAAATTTTCCTTATAAAGGATGCACCAAGAGGGACCCTATAAACAAACCTTTTAAATTTTTTCCCAAAACAAATATTTTTTATTAATGGTAATTTACATATCTACATTAGCCTTAGGAAGCCCTCGAGGGATATGAAAATTTTCCACTTGCCATATTAGGGGATTAATACGAGGGATAAACTTATTAAATCCTTGCTTCATATAAAAGATTACCTTAAGGGTCTCTAATCTATTTAACAAAATATTTTATGCTCTAAAATAATAATATGGTGAGTGTTCAAGAAACTATGGAGAGAAATTAGAAGATAAGAGAGCTGGTTAGAAGTTGAAAGACTTGAGTTTCACCATCTTCTTTGAATGTCCTAAACACATTAATTTTTAAATAAATAATGGTGAACTATGGGTATCCATAGAATTTATATGTAATATTATAAAATGGTAAAGGAAGGAAGATTTCATAGAGGACCCACACGAGACCAAGCATCCTTCCATATACTGATAGATCTCACATGTTTGATTTCTTAATAGGAGGAGTTAGAAATTAGGGATCTACATTTCTAAAGGACATTCCAAATATGTGACCCATACATATAGTTCTCTATGGTAAAAATGTAGGCATGATCCTATACATTATCAAGATGATTTCTTCAGATAATTATACTCTGAGTGCTGTCTTTGTCATGATAGATTATTTAGAGAAGTTTAGATCCCAAAGCTTGATTCATCAAGAAGGAATTTGTAGTGCCAACTCTCCCTTTTGATATAGGTTCCCATTTAATTAAGGATATTTTATTTGACTCCTTGGAAGCATTCAAAAAATATTTTTTTCTTGTTATTAGTTATTCTAGACTTTACAATAACTGGTGTATTTAAGACTAACATCATGTTGATTGGTATTTATTGAAGGCAAATTTAAACTAATTAGATTTTTATCACCCAATAGGGTCGTTTAACTTAATAAGAAGATATTTTAATTATAAAGGTTGAGGATATATTGTCTTATAATTCTTTTTTTGACTAACCATTAAAGAGGCTAATTCCTAAGTTTTTAATGGGAAGAAAATCTATAGAAAAGCCTAGGATTTTCTTAATTTTGTTTTGTCTCCATATAAAATAGTGGAGAAAGAAAATACTTTATTGTAAGAGATTATCTGCATAGAAAAAAACACACTAATACCACTCAAGGATTTTATTTAACATTCTAGCTTCTCGAAGGAAAGTAGGGTTTCTTAAATGTGTATCATCCACAAATTTCCCATGAGATAAGTTTACATTTTCAATTTTTCTGATATTGCTAATGAAATTTAGATATTTATCCTTTGAAAAGGCTTTGCCCAAGGAATTTTCCTTGATGATGAAGATATAGGGTGAGATAGGTCTCCCTAATGAAGGGTTATTAAGAATTTTAAAAATATAGCAAGGATTTCATTCACAAGTATTGGAAACATAGGATTAGAGACACATGATTTTATCCAATTGCACCAGTCCTTTGAGAATCTAAACTTATTTCATATTTTAGGAAGTAAATTCTAATATACCATGTCATAATAGTGTCTTATATCAGTATTGACGATCATAGTCACTTCCTTCTTTAATTTTGCTGAATGGATCAAATCATGCATAATAACAACACCCTTTGTCTATATTGGACAAAACCACATTGTTGTTCTCAAATGAGGAGTGAAAGTTGGATTTGGATATATTTATCCAAGTCCTTTAATATTAATTTTTATATGGTGTTACAAAACATGAATTTCTTGAAGCTATCCAAGGAACCCACATTGAATTTTTATACGATCAAGGGAAGGATAGTGTAATTAAAATCCTTCGTAAATTTTCTCAAGTATTTGGATTCATTAACATCTTTAAGAATATATATTTTTTCAAATTTCCAAAAGTGTTTGGAAAATCATAGAGGTAACCCATCAAGACCTATGGCTTTGTTGTTTTTCATGCTCCATAATGATGTTTAGATTTATTCCTTTGTGAAGTGCCTCATTAATTATACATTTTGATTTTCATCAATAGTATTTGGGATAAGGTTCACAAATTCCTCTTGCTCCAAAAATAATGGTGCATTGGATTTTATTTATAAGAAGTTATAGAAGAAGTAAGTTTAAGGGAAATTTAAATAGATTTAATGCCATACCTTTCCTTTTGAAAAACGATGTAATTTGAAGCGTCATGATAAAATAACTATAATATAATTTATAAAATATATTAAAAATTTTGATTTTTTGAAGGTATATAATTTTAAAGGCTCTTAAATATGTATAAAAAAAAAACTTCACATTTTTTTTTTGAAGTCTCATGAAAACACATTCTATGAGAAAATATTCATGTCTCATGGAAGAATCCTCAATGAGTATTTCTTCACCATGTTATGTCCATTAACTAGCTAACATATGAAATGATGACTCTTGAATTTATATGAACTCTTACTCTTCTATAACATGTGCGAGAATGGGGAGAAGTTAGACAACAAAGATTTTTTTTCTATCTACTCCTTCAATACCCATTTATGCAAATTATTTTCCACAACTATTAATTTGCTTCATAACTAACTTTTCTATTATTATTCCATTTTATTTTATATTATTGTCTATAGGGTTTGGGTGTAATGGGTCGGGTGTGGTGGATTAGGTGGGAGATGATATTATTGGGAGCACACCATGAACTTCAATATATTAATTAGTAAAACAATAACTGTTTAATGTATTTTAATATATTAATAAATTAAATAAATATAAATCAATATGATTATAAAATGTTAAAATTTTAAATTAATAAAAATAATTTAAAAAGTTATTAATTAGTCTTTGTTTATATTTACCATATTTTAACTACTTTCTCTCTCTCTTTATATATAGTTTTTTTGTCATATTACATTATAGTACTCAACTTTCTACACTTACTTCCATATAACCCCTTCCTAGATTGAACGTTATAGCTTCCTGCCAAAGAATTCAAAATCTCTTGGTAAAGTTAATTTAACTCAACATACCTATTCAAAATAATTATTTCACCATTTATGCCTCTAAATACTCAAAATGGGCATTCAAAAAATTCTCGATCTTAAAAATACTCAAAATGAGCATTTGAAAATCTCTTGGTCTTTAGATAAAATATGTAACTCTTGTAAGTGAGCTAGCACTTAATGTACAATGGCAGTTTTCTACTTCTAGTACATGCCAACCTAAATTAATTGAAAGTTTCATTATGGGATAGATATTTATATGTCTCAATGATTGGAATTATTTTATTCTATTACAAAGATTTATTGAAGTGCTAATGATCTATGTTTTCTTCATGTTGTAGTTTTAGCCCAAAAGCTCTAGATGTTGTGAATATTATTGGGTGATATAATATTTATTGATAACTCGTATGTTCCTACATAAAATAGATGGGATAATATTTTGTAATATTTATTATCTTAACTTTTATTTAGATGTCAGAACCATCTTTTTTACTTTGGAGATGAATCCATGGCATGACCTTCCACCATGTTGAAGTATCATCATGTTTTCAAAACAACTAGTAGATAAAAATCACTTTCTTATAAACACTCACTAAATCATAGAATCTTCATTCTAACTCATTCAAATATTGGGTTGACCTCCATAACTTTTTATAAAAACATAATTATTTTCTAATGTAAAAATATAAAATAATATCAAACTTGATGTTTCCATATTTTTCCTAGTAAAGCAAGTCAATATTCAACCTCCTTTAACATTGTTTTGAATAAGAGAGGATATTATATCCCTAAATTAATCAACACATGGTTGTTAACACATGTAACATGATGGCTCTTATCCTCATGCTTTCCATCAATTCTATTTAAGGGTCTTAGATTTTATCTCTATCATTATTAATAATTATGATATTATCTATTCTATCATATAATATTTATCTATTAATTATCCATGAATTATAAGTAAAACATGTGATTCATCTATGAGTAAGACATCACATAAGATCTTATCCTAATATCCACCAATCTACATATCCACTTCAAAACATTCTCTTAAAGTGATATTAATGTCTTCTAATAACCAAGAAATCTTATATGGTTTTGGATTTGGTTTATACACTATATTTAGCTTGGATAATATCTAAGTGGAGATTAAAATTATTTAAAATTCCATCATCAACTCCAACATTGCAATAATTACCTTTCTGGTGTACTCCTAGTTTAAAGATCAAAATGAACAAAATCTACCTAGGTAACCTATTTCTCAAAAACTTCAAAAAACAAACAAACAAACAAAGAAGCAAACAAGGCTTACACAAAACTAAATATCCCATACCAAATTACCTAAAAAACATAAATAAATGCTCATAATGAATGCCAAATCAATTTTATCATTTAAATCCAGGTGAAGGATAAATAACAATCAAATTATAATTACACAAGGAAAACGTGATATAAAATGGCATAAAAATGAATAAAATAACTTATTTAATTGAATCCAATAGGGAAAAAATAAGATTTTATATTTTACATTATCATCCAAACCTTAGATAAGAGGAATATAACTCCACTATTATTATACTAGGTGAAAGACTTGTTTCAAGCTTTTTAAGGTTTAAATCATTGGTAAATTTCAATATTTATATGCCATGATTTACAATGATTCTACCTAAACTTTCCTACATGTGAGCTATCTCTAAACTCTTCAATGCCTATCTGGGATGTAAATATGTCACTGGAAGGATATAACATTGTCAATAACTATTTCAGCCACTATCTCCCTTAGAGTGGAAACACTTTCCCAACTAATGGAAGTCTATAAAATATAAAATGTATTCCAATATTATGTATGGGATATCTCTTTAAATAATATTAATTTATTGGATTATCTATGCACTCTATATTTTTTGCATACAAGACAAAATAGACATTTCTTTTGTCCTAGGATGCCTTCCCAAACTGACAATTGTTATCTTATGCATCAATAAACCCTTGCCTCCTTAGATACCAAAATTATATATATTATTGATATGAACAAATTGGATCCTTTTATACCACTAACAACATTATTCCCTTCCAAGTTTTTACAAGGTTACTTCTTCACTACCTCTATTCCATTTTTTCCTTTTTGTAATTTATTTTTATCTTTAACTAACATTAAAGTCTACTATAATTTTGGATATATGAATTATTTTATTATTAATGTATACAAAATAAGGATTTGAACTAAATGGATGCCCCAGCCCATATCTTGTACCCTCCTGAGCTCTACTTGACAACCTCACACTATCACACACATGGATAAAAAAAATACAAACATAGAATTAGTATCCAAAAATAACATTATATTTCATTATAGCTTAATCATATTAATGATAATACATTAAAATTATATCTAACATATACAATATAACCCTATACAAAATCTACAGTCTCTCTACTTAGATCTAAACACTCTCAAAACCATACATGTTGAGGATTCCATATCTTTATTGGCTTTACAATTTTAAGGTAACAAAAATGTAGCCTTATAATACAAACAATTGATATTCATAAAACTTAATTTCATTTTGTATCCCAAAACTCCAATAATTTCTCTCTATATGTGCACAACTATATCTGCTATGAATAATGCCAAAATAAACCCTTACACTCTACCTTAGGTTTAAAACCATTTTCTTGTGATAAGTTATCTACTTTCTAAGGTTGATTATTGTTTAATATCATTATAAATAGTCCCATGTTTTTATTCCATATGCTTTACCCTAACTACAATAAGGAAAAATAGGCCTTCTTCAAAATTTTCACTTAGGTTTGCCATGTTTTGATAGGTGTTCCATCCTACAAGAACAATCCTATCTCTTTAATTTGTGTGTTCCACTATGCATTTCCATGTTCCCATAAATTTAATAAGGGATTAAAATATATAGAAATGTGAACATCTAGCTTAAATGTAAATTATAAAATATACAATGGTGTTTGGACAGTTGGGAAAGGTAGGTGGGCCCTCAAATGGCCCTACATAACTTTCAATTTTCACTTGATTCTTAAAATATGTCTCCTTTGGTATTTTATATAATTATTATTCTCAACATTCAAGACTCTCCTTATTTCTATTAAAATCTCTCCTTACTCTTTTTATTCCATATGATTGGGTGATGCTACAGATTCTACATATGGTTGTATAACTTTCACACTACCATCATTCCACCTTTCTTTTTAACATTGAGAATCATGGAAATCAAAATCATGAGGAAAAATTATCCACAGATATACCATGTTAAAATGAACATTATTCTTATTGCTTGTCCATATCTACTTATTTCTCTTATGGAGGTGGATCCTCCTCTATCTTGTTGATTTGAAACTTGAGAAATTTTATATCCTTCCTCATTACACTATTGATCAAATTCATGGAATGTATGCCATCTACCACTCTTGACCCCATTTTTCCATCTTCACACACTTCCCTGCCTTAGATACAACTTATATTACACACTTAAATCAGGTTATCTTTTCCCCCCTTATGTAGCCTCACTAGGTTGATTTTATCTTGAATATTGAACTGTTGTCTATTGATGTAACTCACCACCTTTTAATAATCCATCTCTATATGAAAAAATGAATAATGAATAGTTACTTTGTATAACTCCTTTATATATTAATTCAAAATAGCCTTATTTCACCTCAAAGTTTGTAGTCATTTTTAAAAATCTAGATCATAGTCCACAGGTAGAAATTAGCTCTTTAGTTTTGTAACCATGTTTTCCTATCAGGAAATATTTTCCTTACCCATTACATTTTGATATCTCTATATTTACCTCCTCCTACCATAGGGATGCATGAACTTTAAAATTTATTTGATATAAATTCACATTCCTTTCATCTTCCACTTTATTCAATTTAAAATATGCCTCCATCTTTGTGAGCCAAGAATTACCCTGGGCATTATCTAGACACCTAGTTTTAATAAAAGCTTTTAAATTGTAATGTTAATAGTGTAATTTTGTTTGCATATTTATCATTGATTTAGTTTAATATTTTGTCAGTTCTTTTTCTTATTTTTTATCCATTATTTTCTCTCATTATGGCCATGCACTTCTCTATTTATTCTATTTTATCTCTCTTATGTGCATCAATATGTTAGGGGATCCTTGTTCTTTCCGGTGTTCTTCCCTTCTTAGTCTTTGGTCATTTTTTATTGTAACTAAATTGTTTTGAATATTTTGGAGCATTGTAAAAGTATTCAACTTAATTTTGGTTATTTTCACCCTTGTTTATATTTCTCTATTGTTTGGAACTTATTTTATTCGTTTTTCCCTCTATTATTTTATCAAGTTTTTCACCAATAGGTCCCTAAACTGAAATTGATAATTCTATATGTACTAATATTCTGATAGTGCAGCATGGATAAAGCGCGAACCTTGTAAAAGCCTCCCGACATCACTTACCCAATTGGAATAGCAATGTTAGGAATTAGCGGATAGGTATTACATTATTTTTAGAATGTTTTTAATCCTGTATGTTAGTCTTGAATCTTTCCAGAAAGACCGACTATTTGTATATATAAAACCTTTGTATCTATTTTCCATCAATGAAAAATATTTCCAGGTTTCTAATAAATGTGGTATCAAAGCCTGCATCGTAAAATCAATGACCTGGAGCATAAAAATTGTAGTCAGTGAGAGCAGTAGCAAGGATGTGCAACAAAGAGAGTGAGCCAATGCGACAACACCTGAAGCAAGTAGCGTGTGAAGTAGAAACCACAGACCTATAGTTTGAATACATAAAGCAATGTGGAGACACCTGGTGAGTCTAATGTAGTAGCCAAAAAAACTGTCGATCATTGAAAGAAGAAGCCAAGATGGAAGGATGGTAAAGTTCTATAAAGCCAAGTAGGTGCAGCGACGTGGAATAGAGTCCGTGAGAGACCAGATAAGTCTCTCAGAAGCGTAGCAAAAGGATGACCACTAAGTTTGTAGAGAAAGCCTGAATCTTGGAAATCGCTAAAAAAAAGTAATTATCTTGATCAGAGCCTCCGCATTAGAAAAGGAAGGTGGAGGAGAATCTAGCCTAGAATGTGGAGACGTGAATGTGCAGAGAAGGCAATTGACCCCTGCCAAGTTTGTCACATTTATTTACCTGATCAAAAGTCCAACAATTGGCAGGAGACAAAGGATGTAACAGTATTTAGACATGGAATGACACCTGTAGGTGCAACTAATAAGCAAGAGATCAACGTAGCAGTCCTGTGTAATAGCCACTGGCATTGAAGCTCTGAAACATTAGATCTCAAGTGTTGAACGAGATAGTGGAAAAATATTGGAGCAAAAATATTGAAAAAGGTACATATAGTAAATCTTACTTTTTCGAAATTTTATAACATAATTTATTTTTAAAGATGTCCGCTCTGAAATTACTCCTCTTGGATGCCCAACTTCTCAAGGGGCCAAATTATGTTACATAAAAAATGAAGATGTGCACGATCTTTCTATTTGAAGGACTATGGGGAATCATGACAGGGGATGAGCAAGCTCCCACCAACCCTGATGAATGTGTAAAATATGATAAGTCTACTACCAAAGCGTTGATGCTAATGATGTTAAGCATCACTGATGACGTCCAACCACATATCAGGGATGTTGATGATTCAAAGGCAGTATGGGACAAGTTAGTGACCATATATGAGGCAAAGAATAAGATGAAGACCCTCCATCTATAATCAAGACTTCACACAACTACCATGGAGTCCGATGAGAAAGTTGAGGAATTCTTACACCAAGTGGCTAAAATTTGAATGGAGTTACTAGCACCCGATGAGAAGGTAGAAGATGATCTCTTGGTCCAGATTACCTTGAAAGCATTGCCTTCCAAATTTAGAGTATTCATCATGACATTAAATGTCACCAAACAATCAGTATCATTTGAAGGGCTCGTGAACTTGTTGTAGCAAGAAGAAGCTATCAACTCAGTCTAAGATGAGTTCGAAGATAAAGCTCTTATCTCAAAGAGGCAATAAGGTCAGAAGTCTCATAAAGGGCCTTCAAAGAAGTAGCCACATAAATAGTAGTAACAACAATAGTCTCAACATCAAAAATCTCAGAAGATGAAGAAATAGTGTCATATCTATCAAACCAATACTCATGACATAAACAACTATTGGTATAATGCCCAAAAATAAGGGTCTACTAGCACATCAGAGCAAGATGATTCTCAAAAATCAAATAGAAGTCCCCATCAATAAAAGAAAAAGGGACATCTTGCTGCTCAACAAGATAATTGATGAAGATAAGAACTTGGTACTAGTCTCCCAGACCTCATAGCCCACAAGGAATTTCTGGTTAATCAATTATTGTGCCACCAAAAATATGTCAAGTGATAAGAAGCTATTCAATTCACTGATAGACCAACCCATTGTAGATTGAGTTAGGATCATAGATGACAAAGAGTACATTGTAGAAGGAATAGGACAAGTTACCATTCCTCTCAAAATGTGAAAATGTGCACTAATAAATGTACTATACATTCTTGATTTGATATCTAATCTCTTATCAGTTAACTAGCTACTGAATAACCATGTGAAAGTGAAATTTCTTATCAAAAATGGCATCAAAACTTGCCTGATATCATGAAAAGGTAAAGTTATTTCTAAAGCTTTTTTTAAAGACAAATTATTTGCTCTAGATGCTATTTCATCTTCTATAGTAGCATTGTCGGCCTCAATGGTAGAATCCACTACCCTCTAGCACTACCAGTATGGTCATTTATTTGAAAGTTCATTATATGAGTTAAATATTAAAGGGATGGTATGTGGACTTCCCAAGCTATCCAGTTCCTTGCCCATTTACCCTGGTTGCCTTGCAAGTAAACAATATAGGGATCCATTCAAAGGAATCTCATTTCATGCCAATAAATTATTGGAGGTTGTTCACATTGATCTATGCATCCCACTACCTGATTCATTCTTGGGATGCAAGTACTTCTAGCTATTCATAGATGACTACTCCAAGAAGATGTGGGTATTCTTCCTGAAGAAGAAGAGTGAAGCACTTCATCATTTCCAAATCTTCTATCAACAAGTTGTTAAGGAGATATGACAACCCCTACTTCTCCTCCACTCAGATTGAGGGGGGGAATTCACGTCAAATAAATTATTAGCATTCCTAAACCATCAAGGTATAAAAAAAAAGTTTGACTGCTCCCTACATGCCCCAATAGAATGGTGTTGTTGAGTAATGCTATCACATCATGATGGAGATGGCTCACTATATGTTATCAATAGCCAAGATGGAAAATCACTATTGGGTAGAAGCAGTCTAAACTACATTTTATCTTCTCAACTACGCACCAATAAAATTATTGAAGGATAAAACACTAGAAGAGGTATGGAGTGGTAGAAAGCCTTAAATTTATCATTTACATGTGTTTGGTTGCATAACTTATATGCATATACCAGAAAAGAAGAGGAAGAAACTTGAGTAAAAAAAACTCCCATGCATCCTATTAGGATACAACACTACATCAAAGGCATATCAACTCAAGGATCTAGAAATGAGGAAAATCTATGAGAGTAGAGATGTGGTATTAGATGAGTCATCTTTTGAATCAATGGTGCAGAATGATGGATCAACACCAATCACCTCTCACAAATTACTTCTTGAGTCAGATAATGAGGAGACCCTAGAGCCATAAGGAGAGATGTATGTTGGTCTTAAAGAATTAGATCCTCCAGAGCCACAAGGAGAGCTATATGTTGATCTTGGAGATTTAGAACATCCACCAGATAGTTCTTTACATCCACTAAGTAGTTCATCACAATAGTGGTAGAGTTCTCATCCAAAGTTGGTACTAGGTACGAGTAGAGATAGTCATTCATTTGAAGTGAGAACAAGGAGTCAGACAAGACATGAGGTAAAATTTGTACTTATGAGTAGAATAGTTGATAGCTCAAAACTTGAAAATTTTCATGAAAATTTTAACTCAACCTCATTGGAATAAATTGATGAATGATGAGTACAACTCACTCATGAAGTATCAAACTTGGAAACTTGTCAAATTGCTAATAGGAAAGAAACCAAAAGGCTACAAATGGGTTTTCAAGATAAAATACAAGGTAGATCGGTCTATCGATAAACATAAAGTACGGCTAGTAGCAAAGGGATATTTTTGAAAAGAGGGCATTGACTATGAAGAAACCTTTGCACCCACTACAAAGATCAAAACCATCAAAGTTGTTTGTGCACTCGTAGCACAAGATAGATGGAAAATTTAGTAAATGAACATCAAAAGTGCTTTTCTTAATGGTGATCTAAAAGAATAAGTATACATGACCCAAGTACAAGGATTTTTTGATGAAAAACATCCTAAAAAGGTATGTCATCTCATCAAATCACTTTATGGACTGAAACAAGATCCTAGAGTATGGTACACTAAAATAGATGATCACCTTTTACAACATGGTTTTACTCATATCCCCTTGGATTCTAACTTTTATATAAAGAAGGTTAGAATAGAAATCATCATTCTTGTTTTGTATGTAGATGATCTTGTGATCACAAGAAGTTTAAAAGATTAGGTTGATATTATGAAGAATGACCTCAAAAGATCCTTTGACGTGACTAATAGGGGCTACTATACTCATATTTTAATCTTCCAGATCAAATATGCCAAGACACTCCTAGAAAACTATAGATTATCAGATTGTAAGCCACTTTCAACACCAATGGAGAAAATCTTACAACTTTCTCAACTCTAGGACTCACCTCAAGTAGATACAACTCTATATAGACAGCTCATTGAGAGTCTCATCTACTTGACCTACACCAAACTAGATATATGTTTTGTTGTGAGTTATCTCTCTAGATTTATATAGGAACTGAAGAAAGGTCACTAGATAGCAGAAAAGCATGTTTTAAGATATGTCCAAGGTACACTTGAGTATGGTTTAGAATACTCAATTCTTCTTATAGGGATATATAGACTTAGACTATGCCGGATCTATTGATGATAAAAATTTGACATCATGATACATATTTCATCTTGGATCTGGACCAATATCATGGATTTGTAATAAGCAAATAGTTGTTTCTCTTTCATCCATTGAAGTAGAATATCACACTGCATGTGGAGTTATGTGTGAAGTGATATAGTTACATCACATACTAGAAGATATGGGCTATGAAGAAAAGAATCCACCCATCATTCACTATGACAATCAAGGTGTGTTAAAACTTGTTAAAAATTCTATTTATCATGAAAGGACAAAACACATAGAGGCAGAATGTCACTACATTCGAGAACAAGTTTTAAACCATCATATCCAGATCTAGTATTGCCCTATAGATGCACAAAAAGTAGATATACTTACCAAATCTCTTGGGAAAGTGAATTTGAACTGTTTAGGAAGTACATTTGTAAAAATAATGTAATAAGAGGGGGAATGGAAGTGCATAACGGATAAAGTGTGAACCCTATAGAAGCCTCCTGCCAGCACTTACCCATCTAGAATAGAAATATTAGGAATTATCAAATAGGTATTACATTATTTTTAGAATGCTTTTAATCATGCATCAGTCTTGAATCTTTCAAAAAAGATCAACTATTTGTATATATAGAACCTTTATATCTATTCCACATCAATGAAAAATATTTCCGTTTGATAATATATTCGTAAGTAACTTTAAGTATCTATTAACCATGCACATTAGATCCTAAGCTATAAAAGTGAATATCAATTTTGTAAAAAATTTATTTTCTATTATATATTTATATTTTACACTAATTAGGATTTTACAACCATAATTAATATAGAAACTTGAATGTGATTTAGATTGTAGAATATGGTAATTAAGCATGAATCTACATGTAAAGTATTGAAATTTATTTGACAAGTGGCATGTAATAAACATAAAAAAAATACTAAATATATGAATGTACTTATATTTTATTATTCACTAACTGAATGTGACTAAACTCTTATAGTGGAAACGGTTGGAGACAGATTATGAGTCACTAAGATCTTGAAATTACTATTTGTGAAATATGGTCACTAAGATAAAGATGGGGTTAAACCATGGATGAATCTGATTGATTTCTAATGCTACCATCCTAATCTATTTTGAGGCTCTATAAAAGAATATTAAACTACACTATACTTTAGTATCTATTTATATGAAATATTGATGCCCAATTATATGCTTAATTACATAAATTAGTCTCTTTCTCCTTGAACCCCTAGGTATGATTGTGAAGGGTAAAACCTATAAAAACATAAGTGTAATGGGTTGAGCTAACCCCAATCATCTAATTGATTATTGATTAATACCTAAGTATCAAATTCTTTAAAGAGGGAAGTCAACCCTCATGTAGCTCTTCCCCACTAGTGTGAATGTGCAATTTTTATACATTGCTATATGAATTCACCAAGTGATATAGCTTTAGACACTTTAAAATATTCACTCTTGACATGGCTTATTATGCTTCAAACTTGGTTGATGACTTCTCATAGTGATTTATTTAAACTTTGTGAGGAATATGTCCATTTTTTTTCATTTCAAATACTATCTATATGCTTGATAGATTAGTTCTGGATGGATCAATAAGCTTGTGTCATGTCCCCCTTTTTGGTCTAAGCATGGGCATGACCCTTAACCTATTTCTATTGGTGTTTCTTGGTAGCTAAGGGAAAATTTGGTTCTATTTGTAATTATAAAAATATACCTCTAATTATAAATTAAAACATGACTTGTGTAGTAAGGGTTAACTTAAGCCTTAATAAAGAAAAGGGATGATATATTTTAAACCAATCTAGCTCTACCTCTAAGTGGAGTGCCCATTTTTGGGAATATCTAGTGGGAAAGTATGGTATAAAAAATGGTTTGATGATCATTTTAAAGGTTAACATGCAATTGTTTGAGCATGCAATTGTTTGAGTTTGAGCATGCAATTGTTTGAACAAATACTTGGAGATGAAAAACTTCAAGGCTAAAGCGAATTAGGGATGAAACCCTGTAATATATATTTGGGAAACATCCTTCTAGAGGTTATAATTGAGAAAATTTTGAATAAAATGGTGTTTTCAACACCAATTCATCTTCTACAGGTGGGGTGACCAGGTTTGAGGGTTTTGTGAACTAATTTGGAGTAGAATTTAGGGCATCTAACTTTCACAAATGGTGTAAATTCACCTTGAGGAGAAATGATCCTTGCTAGGTTTGGATTAAGGTCTATTAAGGCCTATTTTGGGTTTGTTTGGGGTCTAGAATAATTACAAAAATTTATAGAATTTTTATAATAAAATCCATCTAAAAACCATTAAAAAAATTAGGTTCTTTGACTAATTCTCATTGGCTATATTTTTTGTAATATTTGGAGCAATTGAATATTAATTTTATGCCAATTTTGGACACCTATAAATATATGCAATTAATTTCATTTATCTAGGGTTTGAATAAAATTACAAAAGTACATGTTTAATTTGGGCTTGTTGGATAACCCCTTTGTTCAATTTCAGCTCTAAAAGGGATATTACAATAGTATTAGAGCCATTTTTTGACTATTTATGGGTAGTGAATTGTTTGCAAACTCTTCTTGATGTAAGGTAGTGACAGAAAGATAAATAAAACATAGGAAGCCATAGAAGATATTTTGAAAGTTATGCAAGAATCTTAGAGGGAAATAAGGGCAATGGGTCCCAAACCATGGATGAAGTTTACAAGGTTAAGGGCTAGACCTCCAAAAAAAATGGAAAAGACAATGTCTGAATTCCAAAACCCTACATAGATTAAATGGAAGAAAATATTGAGATGTAGGTAGTTTCAAGGGGAAAGATGCAAGGTCAAACCCTCATGAGGATTCTGATGAAGGAATTTTAAAAAAAAAAAATCAGATATGATAGGGTTAGTGAATATTTCATAGAGGCATCAACCATACCAAGGGAAAGTGGGATAAATATCACAACCCAAGAGTAAAAAATCATGGAGTATGAGCCAAATAAAGAGGAATAATCCATGGAAGGTATGAATTCAAGGGAAGAAAATGATATTTCATTGACTTCTAATGATTACACACACAAGTAGAATAAAAAGAAAGTCAAGAAGGAAAACACATCACTTGCTGAATGCTAGAATAAAAAATAAGTCAAGAAGGAAAACACATCACTTGTTGAATGCACAAGTGAGGATGTTATCCATATTCAACACACTCTCATCAGTCTATCAAGGAATAGGTCCATAATAAAAAGGTATGCATCGATTTAAGAAGAACATGATGTTAATTTTTAGAAAAGCCATGGGAAGGCACTTGAAAATATTAATAATATGAGTAAAAATACATCTAAAACTTCCACCTCAGTGAAAGGAGGTAAACTCCTTGATTTTATCTCAAGGTATGGAAATATTGGTAACATAGTAGATTTATTGTTTCACACTATGCCATTTTAGATTTGTTGTCCACATAGGAATTATGATAAAAGGGGTGATAGAATAATGCATATTTTTTACAATATGGGGCATGTGGACCCCTTGATTTAAGTTTATAAATATTATTTCCAAAAGGTGTGGGATCCCAAAAATATTATGAGATATACAAAGGGCAAAAATTCTAATTTTAATGTATTTGTAATTGTTGCTTTCATTAGGATAAGGGAAAAAAATAAAATTTATTTTGAATAAGTATAAAGAAAACATGGAACAAAATTTTAAAATGGTGTTAGGAATCCAATGGTTGCATTCACTAGGGGAATATACCCAAAACTACCAAATCATGGAGCTCAAGTTTAAGGTGGAGGGGAAAGAGGTGATTTTGCATGGTTTGAGCAATAAGGCACCCCCGAAGGTGACCTCAAGGATGATGGAAGGGACCTTCCATGAGAGACTGCTTGCATGGGAAATAAGGAATGCAGAGAAGGATGAAAATTTTGAGTTGGGATAGCCACCTCAACTTGTGGGAATCCATCCCACACCCTTTTTGATAAGCATAATAACCTTTGGAAATTATTATTTAACATAACCCTTTCAAATTGAATCTTAGGCCATTTTCTATGACAACAATTTTGATTTTTTTGAATGAGAACAACCCATTCAAAGTGTGTAATTTTAACCCATTTCTAATGCATGGATTTTGAAAATATTGTGATGAGATAGCTACATTCAAGAATAGAAACTTGTCTCTCTCTAAGCATGGTAAGTATCCTAAGATTTTTAAAGTCTATGTTAGGGTAATAATATTTAGGTATGAATGTTAACTCCATTTTGAATTTTTATACCTTGGAGGGAGAAATTATACAATTTTTTTACACGCATATGCCAATTTGGAGGTATGAAGGGGAAGGGAAAGGGAAAATTGGAAGTGAATTATGGGATAGAGTGGCACTTTATTTGGATTCATAACAATGTTGCCTTCTTTGGGAAGGTGTTCACATGAGAATTCAAGAAGTAGGCACTCCAATGGTTTGTAAAAATTGTAATGTTTTACTTTGATTCAAGATTTTTGGCTTTAGAAAAATTAATTAGCCATATCATGGGTTGGAAGAGAGAGACCTCAAGGCTCATTATAAGCCATAATGGGTGTTTGTATCCCATCAAGGAAGGAGGAAGACACCTACTAAGGTGCATGTTTGGTTTAGAATGACCACGGGAACCATAAGGGGTAGAAATTATACAACTTTCTACCCTACTACCTATAATAGTTGCATCTCCTTGGGTAGGAGCTTGAAGGTCACCAAAGCTTTTTTGAAGGTTGGTTGCAAAATGAAACTTCAAAAAGGTAAGTTTTTGTTAAAAAATCCCATAAATAAGGTTGATGGCAAGGCTTTTATGCATGATTACATCATTAATTATTGGATAACTGATTGTACATGACACTTCTATCATAAACTTAAATTTTTATTTGTTAATGAGAAAGGAAGAGTGGATTTTAGATATGTTGGGAGAGCTTCCAACCCAAGAAATGTTCAAAATTATGACCTTGGAAGTAATTTGGGAGTATATTGTCAGCAATCCATGCTTGGTGTTATTGAGTATAGAAAGGACAACCCTATGTTGGGACAAGGTATAGAAATACACTAATACCATAACTAATCCAACACATGTGAGAAACATTCTTTATACATGTAAAATATTAACCATGTTAAGCATACCATAAATGAACCCTTTGAAATCTTTGTGAGGATAGATCTTAAGGAAAATGCAAGGCATAGAAGAGGATTTAATATCATGCTTATAAGGCATGATGAAGTGATTAGAAAAGTGTTTCTAAACACTCTTTTTTTTACTAACATGTTTATTTTATGTGTAGGATCACATTGGGTACATTCCAAAGAAACACACACTCTAAGGTACACATGCAAAGAAGGAATGCCATAAGGGCTAGCCATCATATATTTTTCTATCATGTTAAGTGTGGTAGTTCCATCTCACCTAAAGTTTATTGTAAATTCATGATGAATCCTCTTGAGGTTAGATACATAAAGGAATTACTAAAAGGTGAGTTGGGGGTGAAAATCTTAGTTTTGCTAGATAATTACAAGGGTGAAATTTTTCAAGTAAGCCCCCAGAACATCAAGAATAAAATTATGTTTGGGGCATTTCTCTCCCAAGTAAAGGAACATATGAGTACAAAGTGAAAGGAATAGGTTGAAACTATGATAAGGTAACTTTCAGCCCAAGATATGTGAAGAATTTGGAGCTTGAAGGTCATTTTTAGGAATGCTAGAAACTATTCCATGCTTAGCAATGAAGAGTATAGTCAGGGGAGCCTTTGGTATGAGAGAGAAGTAACAATATCAGGTTGTCATAATGCTTCCAGTACATGGGGGTAGCCATTTCATTATAGGTACAAAAACAAGAAGATTCCAAATAGGGCTTACTTTCCATGGGAAGAGGCTAAAGGAGGACACTACATGGGTATAATTTTTGGGACAACACCATGGATTTTTTTAGTACTTGAGGACAAGAAATTTTGGATGGGGAGGATTTTCATGTTCCCCTTTTTGGCCTAAGCATGGAGATGGCTGTTAGCCTATTTTTTTGGTGTTTTCTATCGACTAGGAGAAAATAAAAAGAGAAATGTTGGTTCTATTTTTAAGTTATAAAAATATACCTCTTGATGTACATTTTTAAATTATAATTTAAAAGGTGACTTGTGGAGTAAGGGTTAACTTTACCCTTAATGAAGAAAAGGGATGATATATTTCAAAGCACTCTAACTCTCCCTCCAAGTGGAGTGCCCTTTTTGGGGAGAAGTGGTGGGAAAGTATGGTATAAAAAGTGGTTTGATGATCATTTAAAAGGTTACCGTGAATTTTTATAATTGAAAATTTATGAATTTGAGCATACAACTATTTTAATAAAGACTTGGAGATGAAAAAATTTAAGGCTAAAGGGAATTCATGATGAAACCCTCTATTTTATATTTTGGAAACATCATTCCATATTCTAAAATTGATAAAATTTGGTATACAAGGGTGTTTTGAACACCAATTCATATTCTACATGTGGGGTGACCAAGTTTGAGGGTTTGGTGAGCTAATTTGGAGCATAATTTATGGTTGTGAACTTGTACAAAGGGTAATGATTCACCTTGAGGAGAAACACACACTTCTTAGGATTGGACAAAAGTCTATAAAGATCTATTTTGGCTTTTTCTAGGGTGTGTAACAACCACATAAATTTATAGAATTTTTATAATAATTTTTAGTCAAAAAACATTGGAAAAAATAGGTTTCTTGATTGATTCTCATCGACTATATTTTTTTGTTAATTTTATTTAATTTTTGGAGTAATTCAATATTATTTTTATGCCATTTTTGGGAACTTAAAATAGTCTACAATTAATTTCATTTGTCTAGGTTATGAATAAATTTTGATAAATTGCATTGTTAAGTAGGGTTTGTTTGATAACCCCTTTGTTTAGTATTCAAACCTAAAAGGGATATTATAGCTTGAACCTAATTTTTAATTATATCAGTCCATTTGGGTAATTTATCATGTCACCAACATGTTAGGCAAGTGTTTCGACCCATAGGGATTGATTATATTTGAAAAATAATTATTTCTATGTGAGGGACAATAACATTACTCTCATGATAATTTCATCAACAAAAATATTTGAGTTCCACGCTTATGTATAGGAGAAAAGAATATAAATATTATGATTTGTAAATGTCTAAATATGATATTTAGTGAGTTTGACATATATTGAGGGGTTTATTTAGGTTATTGATAGCAAAACAAGAGGGTTAGACTCATAACAAACATGTGGGTGTGAGAGAATGGAAAATAAGAGCCATATATGGACACACAAGTCTTGTATGATGAAGGTAGGTCAAAATTGACATTATCAAGTGTTTAATACTAGATTTTACTATGTATAATTTATTGCATACTTATAACAAGATAAGGCTTATGTGAAATATCATATAATCTTTATTTTCCAAACCCGCATCTCATAAGACCAAGATTGGGAACTAATTTACACACATTTACTTAGTGACATGTATGAGTGATGGGTAAAAAATTCATACTTGAAAAAAGGTAAGATGGGGGATAATTGAGGTCGGACCCTCAAATTATACAAACCAATTTTTTCTCTCGAAGTGTGGACTTGAACCCTAACAAATTAGAGGATATTTTTACATCTATGAGCACCTATTCACATATCTAATAGTTTTTTTGTGCTTGATTTAATGAGGAATAATTATAGGAAGGTTTAGATCTATTAGACTTGTACAACAATTTTAGGAGCATGTTGACTGCTTTCACAAGGACTATCATTTTCTAAACATTTTTTTATTAGTCTTGGTTAATACCATATAGTTTAAAATTAGTCATTACCATAGATAAATGTCATTTTTTTTAGAGTTCCTTGTGAATTCTTCCCAAATCTCACTTTTAGTACATTCCACCAATACCAAAATATAAGAAAGTCAATAATAGAAATTTATCTATCAATTTTTATTTCTTTCATTTCTCTTTATCATTTAATATTTAAGTTAATTTTATTCATCTATCCATATACATTAGATAGGTATGATTCTTAGTATATTATTGCATTTATTTATATTATTCTAATACTCAATATTTTGACACTAATATAGTGTTTTCGATACTTGAAAGTTATACACAGAAAAATACTAACAAAAATATTTATATTTAAATAAAAATTTTAACAAATGTTTCAAAAAAATATTAAATTATTTCTATATATAAAATGTTGAGATGAAATATAATATATGTATATTTATAAATTAATTGAATTCAAATTAAAATACTATTAATATTGAAAATGACTTATAACATTGAAAAATAAAATATGAGATTAAAGAGTGAATGAAATAAAGCCAATATAAACAATTTAAAGATAATCCAGAGTGTATATATACTCTTGGCTGGACAAAGGGCCAAAATAGTGAAAAATAAAGAAAGAAAAATAATAATTCAAAGGAATTAAGAGAAGGATCAAGATTTTTTTTTTTTTTAATTTATTTTTTATTAAAGTATACGTACATATATTATGAAAGATTTGTCGTCAAGTAGGTAAACAAGCTTAAATTATGACTTTAATAAAAATATATTCCTATAGGCCCTTTTTAGGTATATACAGCTACTTGACGAAATGATAATTGCAAGTCAAATCTTTAAAACCTTACATATATCACAAATTTTGTCTGGTGAAAGATGTCTTAGCTTTATGGTGTTCCTAGTTTTTTTTGGTGGTATTTTATGGGTCCGTTACATAAGACAAACATAATTTGACTTCTATAATCTGGTATTTATGAATTTAAAAGCCAATTGGGAGATAATATTTATAAAAAAAGGTGTAGGTTTTCCAATCCTTTCTTTGAGATTCTATTATAGGATTCCGTATTGATAATCAATATAAATTTAATAGATGATGTGAATTAGCAGAGTCACTAGCAGGTTGGTGAGTGCAGGACATGGCTCATTGATCTCGCTGTATTACAAGGCAGATGCCTTACTTAAATCACACTCTTTTACTGGTGACCATGGAAAATGATAATCCCAAAATTTATACTAATTAAGCAGAAAAGCGGTTGTTAGATATAGTAAAGCTCATAATGTGCTGACAATTATTTTGATAGAACGTTGGATATATATCTTACGTCTCATGTATCTTAATGAAATTACGAGATTATATGGCGTAAGAATGCCCAAGATAGCACCGAACAAAATTGACAGGGACAGGAAATAAAATATTAAAATAGAGGAGAACGATGCGTATCCAATGAGGAGATTGAAAAATTATACAGATGTATACCCGTTTTCATTTTCAAAACATAATCTTCACAGAGAACTTGAATCCATCCAGAATGGGTAGCTGTTCAAAGCTCAGTTTACGCACGTTACTCAATTGAGAAAATTATGATTGCAGTGACCTTCGATCGATAGAATACTTCGACGAGTAAGTGATTGGAATCCGCTTGTTATTACGTGTTTGAATGGTATTACACGCTGTGACATATGATCGAATTGGACGGCTTAACAACCCTTCAAACAGACGGTCATATAAACGTGGCATATAAGAGTTTCACAGAAAAACAAAATCATATAATACCACGTCATCATTTGATTTGAAGAATGGTGAAATTTCTTTTGCTGCTGCGTCTATAAGAGGAGCTCAATTCAATAAGGATGTCATACCTTGAATAAATTCAAAAGCAATATTTCAATGATGTTGAAGATAATTGAATTTGGATTTTGTGTGGTGTTGTTGCTGTTATGGGATGCGTCGGTTCAGGCTGTGACGCCCGGATCATGGCAGCTGATTGTTGACAATGGCGGCGTGTCGGCCATGCATATGACCACCACCCACAAAGACACTGTGATTATGTTTGATCGCACCGATTACGGCGTTTCTCGGCTGCAGCTAGACAACGGACGTTGCAGAGACGATGACAACGACCTGGCGCTGAAGCACGATTGCTGGGCTCACTCAATAGAATATAACATTGCTTCGAGCAGTGTGAGGCCCTTGATGATCATGACCGATACATGGTGCTCCTCCGGCGCGTTTACTGCAAATGGTAACTTGGTCAGCACGGGCGGATACAATGACGGCGGCAAGGCCGTCCGTTATATGGTGCCCTGCGCTGATTCTGAATGCGACTGGGATGAATCTCAACCCGCCAAACTTGCAGCCAATAGATGGTATGCTTCTAATCAGATACTTCCCGACAACAGAATTATTGTTGTGGGTGGCAGACGGGCTTTTTCCTACGAGTTCGTGCCTAAGACGTCGGGTGAGGGGTCCTATAATCTGCCCTTTTTACTTCAAACAAATGTCGCCGACGTGGAGAACAACCTGTACCCTTTTCTTCATCTCTCTTCCGATGGAAACCTGTTCGTCTTTGCCAACAAGGACTCGATACTGCTCGACTACAAAAGAAACCGTGTGGTGAAAACGTTTCCCACAATGCCTGATGGGGCGAGGAATTACCCGTCGTCTGGCTCATCTGTAATGCTGCCGTTGAGGGCCTCCGACAAATTTCAAAAAGTCGAAATTCTCATCTGCGGTGGCGCTCCGGATAACGGTTTTGCGTCTGCAAACGCCGGGGATTTTGTCTCTGCTCTTCAGAGCTGCGGAAGAATAGTAATTACGGACCCAAACCCTGGCTGGGAGATGGAGGACATGCCCGCCCCGAGGGTGATGGGAGACATGCTGATTCTTCCCAATGGAGAGATTCTCATTATAAATGGAGCAGAGAGCGGAACCGCCGGTTGGGAGCTGGGAAGGAATCCGGCTCTCGCTCCATATCTATATAGACCTGCTGCAGTTCCAGGGGGTCGATTCTCCACACTGGCAGCCTCGACTATTCCAAGACTGTATCATTCCTCTGCGAATGTTTTGCCCGATGGAAGGATTTTCGTCGGGGGATCGAACCCCCACGTTGGATACGTTCTGTCTGGAACTACTTATCCCACAGAGCTCCGTCTCGAAGCTTACAGTCCCTATTATCTAGACAGTTCCTATCGGTCCTACAGGCCGATCATAGCCGCCTTATCTCATTCTTCAGTTGGGTATGGAACGAGGTTGACAATTCAGTTCACTGTTTCCGATTACACTCCCAACAATATTGAGTTCCATATTTATGCTCCTTCCTTCACAACTCACTCGTTTTCCATGAACCAGAGGCTTCTGGTTCTTTCAGCAAATACTCCCAAAAGAGTAAGAGGAATATATAATACAGTGGTGACGGCACCTCCAAATTCGGTAACAGCTCCATCTGGTTACTACATGCTGTTTGTGGTTAACAATGGAATTCCAAGTGTCGGCAAATGGATAAATTTATCTTAAAATCTGCGATCTCTTAGGGTGCGGGAGTATTCATTCTGAAGTATATATCTTATACTCTATTAGCGAGTAAGACCATAAACTATTAGTCTTTGGGAATGGTTTAATAAATCTATTCTTCCACTGATTTGAGATCGCATAAGATTATAAAGCTGCGGTCTGACTATTCTTTTATTTTGTGAACCAAAATCTATCGTTCCCAGCCGATTGCAATCAATTGTAGTTGCAATCAAGAGATATTGTTATTATCTTATTTGAGAAAGAATAATTTCAATTTTTTATTTTTAAATATTCTCGCTTGAAACAATGATCCATGTAATAAATTATGGAGAAACGGCTGAACGTTGTGTGCGTTAGCATTCAAGGAAAACAAGCTACAGTACACAAGCTCTCCCTTAAAAAAGAATAACAAACATATCTGACGAGACACAACAGGCCTTAATACAACTGGCTTCTAAACACATGCGTAAGAAAAACAAAACCATGACATACGCAACCTTTCCACTCATGAGATAAAGTAAACAATGGACGCTGGGAACGAAATAAAAAGTAAATTAAATTAAACTAGGATAGAGAATAAAGAAACGAATAAAAGTAATCATTATATTAAAGTACGGTAAGCAATCATTATAATCTATCAAAAGATTAAGCTGTTTAAGAAGATTTAATTTTCAGCTTGGGATGTAAAAAAAACTAAGTAGAGTAGTTAAATTTTCATTATAGAATTGTGTCCAAAATAAAAATAAAAAATGAATGAAAGTATTAAAATTTTCAATTAAAAATATTAAATTTTTTAATTATTAAAATAGTTTAAAAAAATTAATTTTTAATTTAAATTGTAAAAAAATAAAATAAAAAAGTAAATTGAAAATTGTTAAATTTTATCATAAAATTGTCACTAATATTTCCAAGTTTATAGAGAACTTGGGGTGATATTTTTTAACGAGAGAAAATAAAATGTATAATAGATCGTCATTCTTTATTTCTTTTAGATTTATTTTATTTTTATTTATTTGAGTTTTAAATAATGAATATGTATTATATTAGAGTGTATTTTTAGCTTAGGATATTATTATTTAGATTTTTTTAATGGTTTATTTTGCATATAATGGTGGAATCATATGTGTTAGGTTATTATTTCATAGAGTCATTAGATTGAAGAGATTTTATTCATCAATTTTTTAGATACTTTTTAGTGTTATTTTTTTTCATGTTGTAAATGTCTATTACATGCCATCATTTCTTGAGTTTTCAGGTAGTTATAGTTTGTTATAAGTATAGGTTACATGAGATAATACCATATGTCATGATCTCGTGTATGTGTCTTACAAAGAGTTTGCGAGAATTTTAATAATTAAATTATGTTTTCATTTTCTGTGTGAATAAAGATGTTAATACTTCTTCCATATTTTTAAAAAAAATTATTAGCTTAAATAAATAAATGAATTCACAAAGGCAATGCATATACCACTTTTGTAAAAACATTAGTAAATGAATAATGTTAATAGATTAGTATTATGACCTTATGGGTGTTCCTATATGCAATCTATGAGGTAAGTTACTAGGTGGTTGTAAAAAAATTTTAAGGTTTACTAATTTAAAAAATTAATAAATATAGTTATTATTGTATTTTAAGGATCAATGATACACTGGTATCCTTTTTATATTAGTTATTTAGAGCATGATAAAATGCTTGTTGCTTAATTTTGTGAAAATAATATTCGACCTTGGATTTTGAGATCAATAATATTAAAGCTTGAAGTGTGTGAAAAATTTGATCCATGTGAAGATTTAAAGAAGTCCACTCACCTAGGGGAGTACTAAATTTAAGGATTAATGATATATTGGCACCCTCTTTATATTATTTAATTGGAATGTTGTTAAAATACTTGTTACCCAACTTAGTGGAAACAAGATTCAAATTTTTATTTTGAGATCAATGATATCAAAACTTGAAGCCTATGAAAAAATTGATCCGTATGAAGATTTAAAGAAGTCTACTTATTTAAGGGAGTAAATTTTTTATTAATTTCATTAAATTTTATCTTCAAGCATGCATGTGCATGTGTAATGTATTTTTTAAAGAGGTCTTTTTATTAATATTTAGATATTTTTATATTATTTTCCATAAAATTTATTTATTTATTTATTTTTTTAGTATGAACTTTTATGGAATAAAAATATTGAGAGCATTATTTGTGTCTCAATAAAGCCGTATATCTACTCAAAAGTGTTGAGAAAAAAATAACATAAGTAATCTCTTTGGAAATGTTTCAATATTTTTAGAAAGTATTAGAATGTGTGAAAATTTTCTTGAGACATGATGTATAATATTCAATAGTTTTGAAAGATTTTAATAAATCATATGAATTATCTAAGAGTTGGAAATATGTTAAAAAAATCATATTAAAATGTGAAAAAATGTTTAAAATATAAAAAAATACATAAATATTCATGTGAATTGTTAGACAAGCATGAAAAATATTGAAAACATTAACAAATGTTATTATAAATATAAAAAAGTTTTTATTGACCTAAACATAGTTGAAAATAAAATTTAAATTTCTACAAAATATGATTTGGCATGCTAAAATTGTATGTAGCACTTCAATATACTGAAATAGTATTAAAATCAGTTAAAAATATTTTTATGATATTCAAATTTTATTATAAAGTTGTTTAAATAGTTTATAAATCAAAATAATAAAATTTTAATAATAATTCATATAAGTGTGAACCAAAATGTTAATACAAATATATTCATATAATTATTTTAGATATATTCAATATATAAACTTAAGAATCCTTCAAATACATAAGAAAATAACCTTAACCTAACAAATTTCTATATCACATGTATGATGTGACCTAAAATGTGATAGAAGTGATATATATCTAATTTATACACACTTTCTTTCTATATATATATATATATATATATATATATATATATATATATAACCCAATCAAAATGTAAGGTCACAAAACATTTAATTTCTTCAAGTAAAGAGTTTTAATTATTTTATTATTATTATTTTTTATGAACTTCATTAATCAACTTATGTCAAATGTTTGCATTACTTGCCTATATATTGTTCCTTGCTAAAGTCCTAAGTTAGATATTTTTAAGTGTTTGAAAAAATTGAGAGACCTTTTTTTATTAAATAAATATTTAAAGGTATTTGATAAAATAAATATCTTTAGAATATTATTATAATAAATTCTATAGAAGAGGTGATATAAGAGTTTATTTCTAACATATGTTTTATTTTTAAAATTATTTAATTAAGGTTATATGTCATATTATTTTACATGATATTTTACATTATACATAGTGGTTCAAGTATAATAATCTTATAGTAATATTAATTTTTGGTTTTGGGTCAAATTTGTATTATAATCTTATAGTAATATTAATTTTGGGTTTTGGGTCAAATTTGTGAGATGTGTGATCTTAAAATATATCATAAATTGACAATTTATTTTTTAATATTGATGGTTTCTAGTCACGATGATTAATAAAAGCATCACTCATTTTTAATGAGTTATAACATATCGTAGAAAAATTACAATCCCCCATTAGCAATTGCTTAGAACAAGTTAGGTACATTCTCCTTTATTAATTTTTTTTTGTCTATCGACACAAAACATTCTCCTCATAACTATATTGTATAAAAAAAAATTATTATATTTATATGATAAAAATCCTAAACATGAGAAAATTGACATACACATGTTTACTCTTTAATTATTTTAAAAACTGATAACTTATGTATTATTAATATGTTCTAATACATATGATTCATTAGTTTATATTAATTTTTTATTTCTTTTTTCCTAATATTTAGGACACTTCCTATATTTCTTATTTTTTATTTATCTTTGTATTAATCTCCATATGACCATGTTATATTCACATTCTTATTACCTTTTCTCTCTTCTATGTGTTCCAGTCTCTGAATCCAACTTCTTCGTTCTATAATTCAGATTTGGCTATTTGAATATCTTAGGTGTAACAACATAACAATTATATATATAATACACACTATAACTTAAAACATGGTTCTTTTTATAATAAAGATACATACAAAGGTAATCCATCAGGCAGGATAGGAGACGCCACGTAAGGATTGGCACAACATGATGGCCATTCAAGAAAGATAAAGAAAATGAGTTCTACGTTCTAATGCTAAATGGATCCTGCTTTTTCAAAGATTAAAATACCCCCATAATCGATCTTTTGATTATGTTCTCTTAACTGAGTAAATAATTTATAATGCCGTGGTCTAAATATTAAACAATTTATTAATAAATAATATTAATTAATTAATAACAACGTAATCTTATGTGTCAACTTTTCCTTTCTAATTATTTAATTTAAATTATATATAATATTCAAAATTAATGGTAACAGAGATTTAATTACTAGTTGTTAGATTGCAGATTTCACAAAGACCTAATTTAACGCTACATTTTTTTATAAAAGAAGCTTCAAGCCATTCGAATGGTCACTTTCAGCTTCAAGGTTGTTCCCTTGTAATTGTTCACTTTCACTTTCTGCCATGTCCCTGCCCTTCTGTTTCTTATGGAGGAACCTATGCGCATGGATATATTGCCTCTTCACAGGACTTCCCTGTTATGGAAATCTTATACGTCAGAGCGGGAACCACTTTAATGTCTTTCTCAAATAGCGTTAGGTTAAGCAATAGTTTCTGTGTTTCTTCGTGGCTCGGAGATATTTTACGTCATTGATTAGATTACATGCTGTGACATATCGTCGAATTGGACGGCTTCTGAACCATGGGCTCCTGCTTGAAGTCGACGGTTTAACCCTCTCAAACATTCAGTCATATAAACGTGGCATACAAGGGTTTCACATAAAAACCAAATCATATAATACCACGTCATCATTTAGTTTGGCGACTGGTGTTGTTTCTTCTGTTTCTGCGTCTGTAAGAGGAGCTCAATTCAATGTGGATGACATATCCTTGAATAAATTCCAAAAAAGTATTTCCATTGTGTTGAGGATAATTGAATTTGGATTATGTGTGTCGTTGTTGTGGGATGCGTCGGGTCAGGCTGTGTCAACGGATTCATGACAGCTGGTCGTTGGCAATGGCGGCGTGTCGGCGAAGCACGATTGCTGGGCTCACTCAATATAATATAATATTGCTTTGAACAGTGTAGCCGATAAATTTACTGCAAAGGGTAACTTGGCCAGCACGGGCGGATTCCATGACGGCGGCAAGGCCATCCGTTATGTGGTGCCCTGAGCACCATATATGGTATGCGACTGGGATGAATCTCATCACGCTAAACTTGCAGCCAATATATGGTATGCTTCCAATCAAATACTTCCCAATATCAAAATATCTGTTGTGGGACGCAGGCAGGCTTTTTCTTAAGAATTCTGCCTGAAACGTCGGGTGAGTGTCCTATAATCTGCCTTTTTACTTCAAACAAATGTCGCCGACGTGAAGAAAAACCTGTGCGTTTTTCTTCATCTGTCTTTCGACGGAAGCCTGTTCATCTTTACCAACAAGGCCTCGATACAAAACAAACGGTGTGGTGAAAACGTTTCCACATTGCCTGGCGGGACGAGGAATTACCCGTCGTCCAGCTCATCTGCAACAATGCCGTTGAGGGCCTCCGATGGATTTCAGAAAGTCGAAATTCTTGTCTGCGGTGGTGCTTCTTATAACGGTCTTGCGTCTGTAAACGTCGGGGATTTTGTCTCTGCCTTTCAGAACTGCGAAAGAATAATTATTATGGACTCGAACTCTGTCTGGGCGATGGAGGACATCCCTACCCCAAGGGTGATGGGAGACATGCTGATTCTTGAAGGAGTGCTGTTAAAGCAGGCCCAAAAACAATTTAAAACATCATAACAGCTGTTAGAAACAGGGCAAAATAGAGCATAAACAGATCTGAAACAATAATATATTACTGGAACTTGCTTACAGTCATCCAACACTTCAATCCAGTCCAAAGCTTTCCAATGCTTTCATATGCTTTTCTAATGCACTTGTTTGCTTGTGCCCAACACATATTTATGGTTGCAATACAAAATCTGGAAACTCCTAACTTCTAGAATAGTCCACATCTTTGGAATGTTCTACTTTCAATCTGGATTGTTTTGCTCTTTGCCTAGATTGTTCTATGGAAGACTCTAGAAAGTCTCATCTTCTTGGCATCTTCTAGACAATTCTTAACATTCTAACATCCCCCCTTAAGATTGGCTAGAAGAATACAAAGAAAATACAAAAGAGAGGGGAACATTATATAACTATCCCCCCTTAATGTTCACCTCAATCATGCCCAGCATATCGCATAATTTCAGAAATTTGGCCTCAAGCATACTCTTAGTAAATATATCTGCTGCTTGGTCTTCACTTGGACAAAATTGGAAATTAACAAAATTTTCTTGAACAAGATCTCGAATATAGTGAACATCAATCTCAATGTGCTTTGTTTTAGCATGAAAAACAAGATTGTTTGCAACTTGTATGGCACTTTGATTATCACAATACAAAGTAGTAGCTGAATCTTGTGCAAAACCAACCTCAAATAAAAGATTTCGAATCCAAACTACTTCCTTTCCTGCTTCTTTTGCTGCTCTATATTCTGCTTCGCAAGAAGACAATGATGTAGTTGTTTGTTTTTTGCTACTCCATGTAATAGGGCTTGATCCAAGCTGAAAAACATAGCCTCAAGTAGATTTTCGGTCATCTATATCACCACCCCAGTTTGAATCTGTAAAGCCAATCAAAGAAACCGAAGACTTGTAACTATAATATATGCCATAGTAAATGGTTCCACGAATGTATCGCAAAATCCTTTTGGCAGCCAACCAATGACTTTCTTTTGGTTCCTGCAAAAATCTAGATACCATATTGACTGCAAAACATATGTCTGGTTTGGAATGGGTTAGATAAACCAAGCTACCAACAAGCTGTCTATATAAAGTAGCATCTACTTTCTTGGAGGTACATTCCTTAGTAAGCTTAACTCCAGATTGGAAAGGAGTAGGGGTTGGCTTGCATTCAATCATTTTAATTTTTTCTAAAAGATCCAAAGCATATTTTGTTTGAGGGATGAACAACCCATCATGCAGCCTACTAATTTGCAAGCCAAGAAAATAATTTAGTTCACCCAAATCACTCATATGAAATGCCCTTTTAAGATCTGATTTCAAATCATTAATTAGCCCAATATTTGATCCAGTTATGAGTAAATCATCTACATAAACTGCAACAAGAATAATGTCATTTTGCACTCTCTTCACATAAAGATTTGGATCTGATTTACATTTCTTAAACCCATAAAGCTGAAAATACCTGTCAATCTTCTCATTCCAAGCTCTTGGTGCTTGTTTAAGTCCATAAAGTGACTTCTTTAATCTGCAAACAAAGTTAGGATGTTTTTTATCTATAAAACCATGTGGTTGATCCATGTATATTTCTTCATATAAATCTCCATTCAAAAATGCATTTTTAACATCCATTTGATGAATATGCCACCCAAGACTAGCAGCCAAAGAAAGAATAATTCTAACCGTATTCATTTTAATAACAGGAGCAAATGTTTCTTCATAATCAACACCCTCTTCTTGATTGAATCCCTTAGCAACCAATCTAGCTTTAAATTTTTCTATAGCACCATCTAATTTAAATTTTGTTTCAAAAACTGATTTGCAACCAATCACATTCTTACCTTTGGAAAATGGCACAAGATCCCAAGTTTTATTCTTCACCAAAGCATCATATTCTTCTTTCATAGCTTGATCCCATTCTTTCTTCCCTCTAGCTTGCTCATATGAAATTGGATCATTAATCTATAACACTTTGGCCATAAGAGCACTACCATTCTTTTCTTGGAGTTTTGGCCCTTGCCCATAAATATCTTCAATTCTCCTTATCTTTTGTCTAGCTGAAAATTCTTCTTCGTCATCACTACTTGTAGAGAATGGTTGGTCAAAAACATTAGTTGTTTCATTTTCAATGGTATTATTATCATTTGTAGAAGTGCACAACTCATCTTCATCAATATTTCCTTGTAAAATATTTGAAAAATTGGAGGCATTTTTTGAATGAAAAGTGGCAATAAGTTGTGATTCTTCGTCAAAATTTACATCTCTATTAACAAAAATCTTCTTTGTTGCCAAATCATATAAACTATAAGCCTTTGATTCTTCACTATAACCCATAAATAAACACTTCTGACTCTTTGGTTCTAACTTTTTTCTCTTTTCATTAGGAATGTGTGCCCAAGCAAGACAACCAAACACTTTAAAATACCCAACATGAGGCTTTCTTCCACTCCATGCGTCTTCAGGAGTAATATGTTTGAAGGCTTTAGTAGGAATTCTATTCACAATATGTGCAGCATAAGAAACAACCAAACCCCAAAATTTATTATGTAGGCTTTCAAAATACAACATACAACGAGCCATTTCTAGAAGAGTTCTATTCATCCATTTAGCTACTCCATTTTGTTGAGGTGTATATGGAGTTGTTCTTTGTACTTTAATACCACAACTTTCACAAAATGACCCAAATTCATAGTTACAATATTCACCCCCATTATCTGTCCTTAAACATTTAATTCTCTTTCCTCTTTGATTTTCAACTAATGCTTTAAACTTTTAGAAAACCTCAAGCACTTCACTTTTCCTTTCAAGCAAATAAACCCATACTCTCCTACTATAATCATCAATAAAGGTGAGAAGATACCTAGCACCTAAAAGAGAAGGATAACCCGGTTCACATAAATCACTATGAATGAGTTGAAGTGGATGGTTAGCTCTCCATGCTTTCCCTGAATCAAAAGGATCTCGATGGTGTTTACCTAATACACATCCTTCACATACACCTTCAGTGGCTAAAATCTTTGTTAATCCTCTAACCATATCCATTCTAACCATATCTTGTAATTTTCTATAATTTATATGTCCAAGTCTTGCATGCTAAAGTTTTGATATATAATCAGTTCGAGCAATCAAAGCATGAGAAAAGGTGTATTCATCATCAACAAAGCCAACAAATTTAAAGAGACTCTCCTTATGATCAACTCTACCAATAGCAATTATATTTCTTGTGTCTCCTTTATCTCTAACAATCACTTGATCAACAGTAACAACAAACTCATAACCAGCTTCAACAATTTTATATACTGAAATAAGATTTACCCCTAACCCTTTAACCAATAAAACATTTTTCAAAGTCCCATTTGTCACATTAACAGTTTCGGTTCCTAAAACTTGAAGCTTCATTTTATTGCCAATAGTTATTTCTTGATCTGAATTCTTTCCTTCATTAAAATCAATAAACAAAGATCTATCTCCAGTCATGTGATAAGATGCTCCTGAATCTAAAATCCATTCTTTATTAAGATCTAAAGCAAAATAACCCCCTTTAACAATGGATTTAGAAGTTACCTCCATACCTTTTCCTTGCTTTTGGAAGGTCATAGCTAGAAAGCTATTTCTATCCATCTTTCTATCCTTAAACTTTTCTTGCTTGGGATTTATATGCTGCCGTTCATTGGCCCTTTTCTTCAAACAAAATTTCTCCATGTGGTTTTCACCTCCACAATACCTTCAAACAATGGGTTTTCTTCCTACTTGCTTTTCAACATCATCATTTCTAGATAAGTGTTTAGAACCATCATCATTTCTAAACTTATTATATCTTTTCCAATTCTTTTTTCCATCAAAATTTCTAGAATACCCTTTACCCTTAGCTGCAAATGCATGATTCCTTTTAATATATCCTTCTTTAATAAGTTGAAACTCTTCATCTAAAACTGATTTACAAAATTGATCAAATGTTTGTTGGGGGGTATTGGGATTTAATTGAATAACTCTTTTTATTGATTCTTTAAATACTTTATAGGGTTGGGGAAGCTTGATTTCAACCGTAGCAATCAACTAAAACTCTTTTCTTTCATATTCAGCACCTATTTTCTTTAATTGGGCATTTAAATAAGTAACCTCATTCAAATAATCACTCATCTTTTCAAAATCACTCGGATCTAAATTCACCAATTTTTCTTCTATACTAAATATGCTTGCAATATCTGCATCTTTATAATCATTTTCTAACTTTTCCCATAACTCTATTGGATTATCAACATCAACAAATCTTCTACTTAGATTGGGGCTCAAAGCTTTACCAACAATACCTCTTGCTTGCTCCAATTTGCATTTCCACAACTCCTTTTCTCTATCATTTTGCTGAGGTTCCCCAATTTATTTATTCACTATCCTCCATAAAGCCTTCTCTCTTAGAGCATTCTTGACTACAATATTCCAATCTGCAAAACCACTTCCATCAAAGATTGGCAAGCTCTCATTTGTAGAACTCATGTTAAAAAAAATCAGAGATTACTTCAAAAAATTAATTCATCAACAGCTTAGCCCTGTTAAAAGATCTCTAGCTTTTATTTAAATCCAAAAAATAGTCTTCTAACAAACCTTGCTCTGATACCATGTTAAAGCAGGCCCAAAAACAATTTAAAGCATCATAACAACTGTAAGAAATAGGGCAAAATAGAGCATAAATAGATCTGAAACAATATTATATTATTGGAACTTGCTTACAATCATCCAACACTTCAATCCAGTCCAAAGCTTTCCAATGCTTTCATATGCTTTTCTAATGCACTTGTTTGCTTGTGCCCAACACATATTTATGGTTGCAATACAAAATCTAGAAACTCCTAATTTCTAGAATAGTCCACATCTTTGGAATGTTCTACTTTCAATCTAGATTGTTCTGCTCTTTGCCTAGATTGTTCTATGGAAGACTCTAGAAAGTCTCATCTTCTTGGCATCTTCTAGACAATTCTTAACATTCTAACAGTGCATGATCGAAGGAGTCAATTGCAACTGGATTGCAACTCGTTGATTATTGGTTTGATATATATATTTTTTTAATTTATCTTTTAGATTACTATTTACAAGATGAATGCATGATATTTTTATTTTTGGACTACTATTAAACTAATTTGTTTTAGAGCTCTTTTTCTACTAATAAATATTTTAAATCAGCGCTTTATACATGGAATAAAAATCAAGTATTTTCTTTTAGTCTATGTTTTTTTGAGTACATATATTATTTTCTTGAGCAGTTGGTTTTTTATTTTGTCTATAATATTTCTAACAGCTCTCAGTACAGTGTCAAAGGTTCTATTTATTTCATTTCAATTGGTACCAGAGTTAGGTTATAGAATTTTAATTATGTAGGTAGCAATTTTAGTTTATCAGTTATCTCCAAGATGGCAAACAACAACATTCTATTCTAGCTTCTGCTATTTACAAGAGACAACTATAATTAATGGAGTATTAAGATGAAGACCCTACTATTGTTTGAAGATGTCTAGAAATTAGTAGAAGTGGGATACACAGAACCTACAGATCATAATGCTCTAAATGCTTTGATAGCAAACCAATGAAATTAGTTTAAAGAAGATAGAAAGAAGGACAATTGAACACTATTTGTTATCCAATCCGTATTGGATATTTCAATTTCCCCTTGTATTGTTGGTATGACAAAATCAAAGGATGTATGGGAGGCTTTGTAAATTACATACCAAGGTTATGACAAAGTTATATTGGTAAGAGTTCATATCTTAAGAATATATTTTGAAAATTTAAAGATGAAAGATGCTGAGTCTATTCAAGATTTTATTACTAGGATTTAAGGTGTTGTGAATCAGCTTAGAACACAAGGGGAAGAAATTACAGAACAAAAACTTGAAGAAGATATATTGAGATCTCTTCTTCCTCAATTTGATCCAATGGTGATATCCATTGAAGAAAGCAAATATCTCACCACCTTCAAAGTGGTAGAGTTGGTTGGTTATTTACCATCTCATGTGGAGCATATGCAATGTTCTATGCAGACTTTAGTGCAAACTTTCTAGTCTACAATGAAGGTTGAAGATAAATCAACAACTCCTTTTTCTAAAACAAATAAATCTGAAGGGGAGACTTCTATTAATAGAAGACGTGGTAGAGGAAGAGGAAGAGGTAGGATTTTTTTGGATCGGAGAAACATCTAGTGCAAATATTGTGAACATTATGGATATTATGAATCTGAGTGTAGAAAGAAGAAATTAGACTTGGAAAAGTCAAGATACAACTATACTAAAGAGTCTTTTGAAGATCCCAAACACTCCACCTTCTTCACATGTAATTTGGTGAAAGAAAATAAAAAATGTGTGGTTCTTGGATAGTGGCTACTATAATTATATGACAGGTAAATCTTATCTCTTTGTCAAATTAGATACATCAATAACAAGTCAAGTAAAATTTAGTGATGATAAAGAGGTTGATATGATGGGAAAAGGTACCCTTGTTGTAAAAACTAAGCAAGGAGAAACTACTTACATTCATCATACTTTGCATGTGCCCAAATTACAACATAACCTTTTAAGCATTAGGTAGCTTGTAGCAAAAAATTATAAAATTGTATTTGAAGATAACTGCTGCAAAATATTTGATAAATCAGCTAATTATCATCTTGTGGCAAAGGTTATTATGACAAAGAACAAGTTGTTCCCTCTCACATCGCATTCTACTACTATGCATGCCTTCAATCAACCACAAATGTTTCATGGTTATGGCATCAAATTTATGGTTATCTATATTTTCAAGGATTTAATTTACTCCACAAGAAGAATATGGTGAGAGGATTTCCAGTAATTCAAGTAAAAAAAGAAGTTTGTTGAGGGTGTGTACTTCGCAAAAACATCAAACTATTTTTTTGATGAACAAATCTTGGAGGGCAAAATATCCTCTAGAGTTTGTGCATGATGAAATTTATGGTGTTATGCAAGAGGAATCTTTGGGTAAAAATATTTATTTTTTGATATTCATTGATGATTTTTCTCACCACACATGGATTTATTTTCTTAAGTATAAATCCAACGCTTTTGAATGTTTCAAAATTTTTAAAGCTATGGCTGAAAAACAAAGTGAGTATTATCTAAAAATACTTAGAACAGATAGAGGGCGAAAATTCACTTCCAAAGAATTTTATGATTTTTGTAACAAAAATGGCATCAAGAGACATATTACTATAGCCTATACACCCAATTTTCTTTTTTCAAAAAACATATATAGCTGATTTATTGAAAAGGTTTAGAATGATGACATGCATGATATTTTCAACTCCTGTATCCCTTGGTGATAAATTAACCAAGGAAGATGTAAGTTCCAAAGTGGATGGTACTTTGTACATAAGTTTGGTTGGGAGCCTCATGTACCTAAATACAACAAGACCTAACATTGTGGATGTTGTGATTTTCATCTCTTGATTCATTTAGGATCTAAATGAGCTAAAAAATAATCCTATGGCATGTGAGTGGTACACAATTTTTTTGCATTCATTATTCTTTCATTGAAAATTTGAGCTAGTTGGTTATACAGTTTTTGATTGGGTTAGTTTAGTTGATGATATAAAATATACATCTGGTTATGTATTCTCACTTGATTCTGGAGTTTTATCTTGGAGTAATAAAAATTAGGAAACTTTGGTTATCTATTTAGTATAATTAGAGTTTATTGTAGTAGCATCATCAAGTTGTCAAGTAATATGGATTTAAAGTATATTAGAGGATTTATAATTGATTCAAGAACATCCAACTACACTTTTTTGTGATAAAATTACTACTATTGATATGACAAAGAATCATGTGTTTCATTCTAGATCAAAACATATCAATATCTGACATCACTTCATTCAAGATTTGGTATAGGATGAGCAAGTTGAATAACAGTTTTGTCTTACTTCTGAGCAGTCGCTGATATTCTTACCAAAGCTCTTCACATCATTTGAGACTCATCCCTATTGATCATATATGGGGAGATTGAAGGAGTGCATTATTGAAGGATTCAATTGCAACTAGACCGCAACTCATTGATTATTAGTTGATAGTTTGTTTTTAATTTTTTTTTTAGACTCTTGTTCGCATGATCAATGCATGATATTTTTATTTTTGGACTGTTTTTAAAATTATTTTTTAAATTAATTTGTTTTAGTGCTCCTTTTATATAAATAAACATTCTAGATCAATGCTTTATACATGGAATAAAAATCAAGTCTTTTATTTTAGTCTATATTTTCTAAGTTCATACATTATTTTCTTAAGAAGCTAGTTTTTTATTTTGTTTGTATTATTTCTAACAGCACTTAGTATAGTGTTATAGGTTCTATTTATTTTGTTTTAATTATTATGAATGGAGATATTCTCATTATAAATGGAGCAGAGAGTGGAAGCATTGATTGGGAGCTGGGAAGGAATCTTGAACATATCTATATAAACCTACTATGGTTCTAAAGGGTTGACTCTCCATACTGGCAGCCTCCACTCTTCCTTGAATGTATCATTCATGTGATAATTTTCTACCCAATGGACACATTATCATGAGGGGATCGAATCCCCATGTCTATTCTAATTATTATCCCATAGATCTCCATCTTAAAGCTTACAAACCCTATTATCTAGGTAGTTCCTATCAATTCTGTAGGTCTGTCATAGCCACCTTATCTTCTTCTTTAGTTGGGTATGGAAAGAGGTTGACAATTCAATTTACTATTTCTAATTACTATCCAAAAAATATTTTAATAAAAAGTTCAAATTTTATGCAAGATCAATGATTAGTTAACATGTAGAAGAAGAGGAAGAAGAAATAATAGGGGAAAAGGAAGACGCAAAAGTTTTATAGATTGGAGAAGCATCCAGTGCAAATATTGTGAATATTAAGGACATTATGAATTTGAGTGTAGAAAGAAGAAATCTAACTTAAATAAGTCAAAATCCAACTATACTAAAGATTCTTTTAAATATCCCAAGCACTTCACTTTCTTCACAGGAAATTTGGTGAATTAAAATCAAAAGGATATGTGGTTCTTAGATACTGGCTACTCTAATCATATGATAGGTAAATCTAATCTCTTTTTCAAATTGGATGCATTAGTAAGAAGTCAAGTATAATTTGGTGATTATATTGAGGATGATGTGATGAGAAAAGGTACCCTTTATATAAAAACTAATCAAGGAAAAACTAATTATATTCATGATGCTTTGCATGTGACCAAATTACAACATAACCTTTTAAATCTTATGCAGCTTGTAGAAAAAAAATATAAAATTGTGATTGAATATAAATACAAGAAAATATTTGATAAATCATATAATTATCATCTTGTATAAAAATCTTTTATGATAGAGAATAGATTATTTATTTGTACATTGCATTATGCTACTATGGATGCCTTCAAAGCAACCACAAATGATTCATGGTTATGGCATCAATATTATGGTCCTCTGAATTTTCAAGGATTAAATTTACTTCAAAAGAAGAATTATGGTGATAGAATTTCAAAAATTTAGGTAAAAAAAGAAGTTTGTTCAAGGTGTGCGCTTGGCAAGCAACATCAAAATAGTTTTCCATTGAACAAATCTTGGAGGGTAAAATCTCCTTTAGGGTTTGTGCATGCTGAAATTTGTGGTGCTATGCAAGAAGATTCTTTGGGTCAAAATAATTATTTTTTTCCTTTTATTGATGATTTTTATCACCATACCTAGAATTATTTTCTTAATAAAAAATACAAAGCTTTTGAATCCTTCAATAATTTTAAGGCTATGGATGAAAAATAAAGCGAGTAATATCTCAAAATACTTATTATATATATATATATATATATATATATATATATATATATATATATATATATATATATATATATATATATATATATATATATATATATATATATATATATATATATAGGGGAGAATTCACTTCCAAAGAGTTTTATAATTTTTGTAACAAAAATGGCATCAAAAGATAACTTACTGTAACCTATACCCCCCCCCAAAAAATGGTATTCTAGAAAGAAATAACCATACCATTATGGGAATGGTATAAAGTATGTTGTAGTCAAAAAATATTCCAAATTGTTATTGGGGAGAAGTAGTGGAAATAAAAATATACATATTAAATTGAATCCCCACAAAATTAGTTCAAAACATCACTCCAAAATAATCTTGGAGTGGTCACAAGCCTTCAATGGCTCTTCTCCATGTATTTGGTTATCTTGCATATGTTCATATTCTAGTTCATAAGTGGAAGAAGTTGGATGTAAAATCCCAACATTATATATTTGTGGGATATTCTAATGCAACTAAAGGATATAGATTCTATAATCTTGACACAAAGTAATGGATTAATATTTAGGATGTGGCTTTTGATGTAGGGGAGTATGGCAATGGAAAAAAGGTGCACAATAAAAAGCATCAATAATAATGGATATAGAAGATGGAAGTGTTCCTCCTCTCTCCGTAAGCTCAAGAAAAAGTTTAAGCCCTAATAGTGGCTCAAGTTCTAGCTCTACAAGCTTAGTTTCATAAGGTTCATCTACTAGCACACCTTCAGGTGATAATTTAAGTCCAACATCAATTCCAAGATCTTAAAAAAAGGTACAAAGTTTAAATAAAATTTATCATAAAAAAAATGTGTATCCAATAGATAATTTTGATTTTCTTATCAAAATTCAAGTTGAACCCTCTGTATATGAAGAAACATGGAAAGAAACAATATGGATTGATGCTATGAATGATGAGATGTAAGCAATTGATAAAAATAATACATGGGAAACAATACAACTTTTGAAAGATAAACATGTAAATGGTGTTAAATGGATTTATAAATTGAAATATCATATTGATGGTTCTATAAAAAGACACAAGGCAAGACTAGTTTTCAAGGTATTTACATAAACACATGGATTAGATTGTTCAAAAACTTTTACTCTAGTTTCAAGACTTGACATAATTAAGATTTTTTTGGCTATTGTTGCAAATTATAGGTGGTCAGTATATCAGATGGATGTAATATCAAACTTCCTTAATGGTTATATGGATGGGTAAGTCTATGTGGAATTACCCATGGGCTATGAAATTTTAGTTAAAGAATAGTTGGTTTAGAAGTTGAAGAAAGCACTCTATCAGTTGAAACCAGCTCTGCATGTCTAGTACATAAGGATTAATAGTAATTTATTGAATAATGGATTCAACATAAGCCAATTAGAGGAAATCATGTACGTCCAACATATTGGTAATGTTATTCTCATTGTTTGTCTTTATGTTGATGATCTTATGTATACAGGTAATAGAAAAACTCTCATGGAGAATTTTTAGACAAAAATGAAATAGGAGTTTGAAATGTTAGATCTGGGACTCATAGATTAGTTTCTTGGTGTGGAAGTGAAACAAAAATCAACAGGTATATTCATTGTCAAAAAAAGTATATAGGTAATTTATTGAAAAAGTTTAGAATAATGACATGTACATAAGTTTGTTTAGGATTCAAATGTACCTCACTACAACAATACCTGATAGTATGTATGTTTTGAGTCTCATATCTCCATTCGTGTAGGATCTACATGAGTCTCATTGGTATGCTGCAAAAACAATCCCATAGTATGTGAATGGTACACAAAATTTTGGAATTCATTATTCTTATATTAAATTTTTTGAGGTAGTTGTCTACATAGATTCTGATTGGGCTAGTTTAGTTGATGATAGAAAACCTACATTTGGTTATGTATTCTCACTTGGTTCTAGAGTTGTATCTGGGAGTAGTAAAAATTAGGCAAATGTGGTTCTCTATTCAATAGAAGAAGAGTATATTATAACAGTAGAAGTAAGTTGTTAAGAAATATGGATTTGAAGGATATTAGAGGATTTACGTTTGATTCAAGAACACCCAACAACTATTTTTTGTGATAATAGTAACACTATTTCAATGATGAAAATCTTGTGTTTCATGCTCGATTAAAACACGTAGAGATATGACAATATTTCATTTGAGATTTAGTTCAATATGGACAAGTAGAATTGCAATTTTATCCTACATCTGACCAAGTAGATGATATTTTTACCAAAGATCTTCCTCTATCTAGTTTTTTTTCTTTGTGTAATTTGTTGGGCATCATCCTCATTTATCATCGAAGGGGAGATTGAAGATGTTCAAATTGCATGCATGATCAATACTTCATTATCATGTTCAAACACATGATAATTTATTATTAGTTTTTAGGCTATTATTTACTCCATGAAATTAGAATGCATTAGATTAATTATCTAAAAAATATGGACAATATATATTTTTAAACCTTTTTGGTAAACTCTTTATTAAAATTCTCTATTTACTATATATCACTATAATGAATAATGATTCAGTATTTGAATAAAAAACTCTTTCTTTTCAATCATTGTTATTTGCTCATTTCTAAGCTGATGTAATACATTATTCTATTTTATTGATAAATTGAGTATTATCTTTAGTATTTATTTATAATAACTCTCAATAGAGTGTTATATCTTTCATTTATATCATTTCAATGCCACACTACACACGGTCTCCCTCCCTAAAAAAATACAAAAAACAAAAAAGAAGTAACATATCTGAGAGCTTCATAGTAGAATAATATTATATGAAAATTCTTTTCCTGATAAGTCATAATATAATCTTAATACAATTGGATTTTAATGCAAGCATAATAAAAAATAAAACCATGACATAGGAAACCTTTCCAGTCATATAGAAAAGGAGATAAAGTAATCAATGGATGTTGGGAAAGAAATAAAAAGTAAATCAAATTAAAGTAAGATAGAGAATAAATAAATAATTAAATTTATACTACATTTTTTTACAAGTATTGTGTATAATTTTTTAATTGTAAATTAATCATTATAGATTCGAAAACATCAAATCTCTCAATAAATAGATAATTTTAAGCATATCTAATTTTCAGCCTAAAATGTATTGTGTATAAATTTTTATTCATAAAATAATCATTATAGATGTGAAAACATCAAATCTCTCAACAAAATAAATATTTTAAGGAGATTTAATTTTCAATATAAAATATAAAGAAACAAAGTAAAATAGGTAAATAAAAAATAGTTAAATTTCCATCATAGAATTATCATAAAAAATATGAAAGCATGAAATCTCTCAACCACTAAAATAATTTAGGGAGATTTAAATTTTAACCTAAGATTTCAATAAATAAAGTAAAATAAGTAAATTAAAAATAGTTAAATTATCATCATAGAATTGTCACAAACATTCCAAAGTTAACAAGAAACTCAAGGCCATGTTTGTTTTTGTGGGGGTATAGTACCATTCTTTGTTTCTTTTCGATTTATTTTATTTCAAGTTACTTTTTATTGTTTTGTTTTTATTTCTCTAGGTTTTACATAGTGAATATACATTACATTATTGTGCATCTCTAGCTGAGAACATTATTATTTGAATATATTTTTTATTGGTTTGTCTTTTGTGTAATGGTTGGATCCTATGTATGAGGTTATCATTTCACAGAGTCATTGGATTGAAGAGACTTTATTCTTTATCATTTGATTTATCTTTTGGTGTCACTCTTTTCCATGTTGTAATTGCCTCTTGCATGCCATCATGTTTTTTAGGTGGTTGTATTTTCTAAAAATTAAGGGGTAAGGATGATTTGTTACATAATATAACAACATGAATCATATCATGTATGTTTATTTTGAAGCTTTTTATAATTTTAGTATTTTGGATTTTTTTTCATTTTTTTTTTGTGAACCTAAATGTTAAGAATTATTTCGAATTCCTTTTTTTATTTTCCTAGCTTAAATAAATAAATTAATAAACAAATGGTATGTAGACACCAATTAGTGAAAACATTAATAAGTTAATAGTGTGAATAAATTAGTATTAAGACTTATAGGTATTTTCATTTAAAATTTATAGGGTAAGTTACTATATGGTTGTATGAAGACTTTGAGGATTACTACTTCAAAAAATGCATAAATATTATTGTAGTTATATTTTAAGGATTAATGATATATTGGTAACCTCTTCATATTTTTTATTTTGAACATTGATAAAATGATTGTCACTTAATTTAGTGGAAATGAGATTTAAACTATGATTTTGAGATCAATGATATCAGAGTTTGAAATTTGTCAACAATAGTTATCTGTGTGAAGATTTAGAGAAGCCCACTTGCCTAGGGGAATAATAATTCAATTGATTTCATTAAATTTTCTCTTCATGTATGCATGTACAATGATTTTTTAAGAGAAACTTTGTTGTTAGTATTTAGATTTTTTTATATTATTTTTCATTAAATATATATATTTTTATTATTTTCATATAAACTTGTATGAAATAAAAATATTGAGAGCATTATTTGTGTTAGTATCACATTGTGTATCTACCCTTGAGTGTTGAAAACCATAAAATAACATTACTACTCCTTTTAAAATTGTTTCAATGTTTTCAACAAGCAATGGAATATGTGGAAACTTTCATTAGGCATGATATATAACCTTGAGTAGATTTATAAACTTTTAATAAAGTGTGTGGATTGCTTAAGTGTTGGAAATATGTTCAAAAAATCTTGTTAAAATGTGAAAAAATGACTGAAGTGAAAACAAAATCATGTGAAGTATTGTAAAAGAATTACAAATATTAAAAAATGCTATCATAACTACAAAAAAATTATGTTATTGGCCTGAAAATAGTTGGAGCTAAAATTTGGATCTCTATAGAGCATGATTTGCCCTACTAAAACTGTATGTGGTGTCTCAATTGAAGTAGCCTTAAAATTGTTAAAGAATATTTTTATGGCATTTAAATACTACATATTTTTGTGAATATTCTACCTATTATAATCCAAGATAATTTTTAAAGCTCAGTATTTTGGTATTTTATTTGGTATTTGAGACCATTGTTCTTTGGTAAGTTTGTGTTTCTATTTTGTCTTTGGTAATCTTTATTCATCCTAGCAAAGGTCTCAGTCTCTATTTCTTCCCTTTGGATTAGATTATACAATATTCATTTTTTTAAAGCAAAGAAGAGCACATAAATTTAATGGTCATTCAAGAGGGGTCTTTTATTAAATTTGATTAAAGCTATTTAAGAAAGAGATTTGTGAGAGATTGTGTTGTGGTCAATCTCTCTAAACAACTCTTTCATTTAATTAAATTTGTATTTTCATGAGGTTGTTGGATTCATTTAGTCAACTACAAAGGTCTTCCTTTCAGATGTTTTCCTTATAGTCTACTTTGGCATCATACTATTGGATGCTCCTCTAAGGGTTTTTAAATCTCATCTTCTTGCTCTTAGCTTGTTTGGAAGAAGGAATGGGCCCCTGATCAAGATTTCATTTGGCATAAACATGGTATTTTATACCATTTTTCAAGGTCTTCTCCTCCTCATCCTTCACCATGGGACCCCTTTTTCTCTCCTAGGAGAGAGGTTCCTATGAGGATGGTCCCTATTCCAATGGCCAATCTGATCCATCCTACTCAGGGTGAGTCTATCATTTCCCCAATTTACTCTTCTATGAAGAAATCTCAATCTATTATGGACTTATCAGTCAAAAGGAAGGGATAGAGATATGAGGCTAAAAGGCTAAGATTATATGTAGAGTAAATGGTGAAAGTTAGCTCCGAGTGGAGGTGGAAGTCATCATTTCTCATCGAGGAAGAATTTGAGTCATGACCCATAGTTAATCTTGTGTCTCATGCCAGCCATCATCATTTGATAGGTTATTGTGATATTATCATTGGAAGTAAATGTTATATCATATTTTGATCAGTTTAGTGATTGATTTTATGTGTAGGCTATATGTTTCTAACTTTTGTCTAAATGAATGTTCAATGAAGGCTGATTT
>JARHVA010007832.1:507500-598880 GCA_037957365.1 Torreya grandis
TTGAGTAGACTTAGGACTAGAAAATTTATGGATAGAGGTAAAAGGATAGAGGGTGACATAAAATATCATTTTTTTCACAAAACTTATTTGTAATGGTCTATACCATTGAAGAAGGCCTAAAAAAGGTTATAAGACTATCTGCCAAAGAGGAAGAAGGTGTTATGTTGTGAGGGATGTAATGAGAAGGTTTTATGAGCTAGATAAAGGGTTAAATAGGAATAGAGTGAGAATTAAAAATTTCATAATAACCAATATAAATAGTGAATCATTTAACCATTTAATTAGCAAATGTACTTATGAACCTTTGTTAAAAGAGTTAGCATAAATAAACAAACCAATTGTGAATTGTTGAGTTTTTTACTATGCATCATTTGGTATCAACTATTAGGATATATTTGTATTAAAATAAGGAAACATGGAAGTAAAATGACGAGGAGAAAAAATATCCCAAAGAAGGTTGCAGGTAGTTGATACATTGGTTGTTAAGGTGAAAAACCTGCAGGCAAGGTTGTAAGCTATAGAGGTGGCTAAGAGGAGAGATATGAACATATGTGATGTGAGTAAAGTTGAGGATGAGGTTCCTAAATAATAAAAATAATAATAAGGAGAGGAAGGTAGATTGGAAGAGAGATTTATAAGAGCATTCCTTGGAGTGACATCAAAACGCATGTTGAAGGTGCTAATGTATGAGGGTAGTCTCAATGTTGAAGAGTTGTTTAATTGAATCACAAGCATGAATAAATATTTTGATTATGAATAGTTGAAAGAGGTAATAAGGTAAAGTTTTTAGTAACAATTTTGAAGATTCACACATTCTTATGTTGGGATGGAATACAACAAGAAAGAAGAAGAAGGGGAAAAGAAAAGATAATATCATGGGATAGAATGGTGGCCAAAATATAAGGCAAATTCATGCCCAAGGACTATCATACCAAATTTTTTAGGAGGATGCAAAATATGAGACAAAAGGACATGATAGTGAAAGAGTTCACATAGGAATTCTACAAATTAACTATCAAAGAAGGACACATAGAGGAGAATGTAGAAAAAGGTTATTAGGTACATCAATGGCCCGAAGTTTATCATTCAAGATGAGATAAACATTTTTTCATTGGAATAATAGATGAAGCCTATCAATCTACATTAAAGGTAGAAGAAAATTTTACTAGAAGGAAAGGTCAGAAAAATAGAGGGAGAGGTGGTAGGAGCTATAGAGGTAGAGGTCAACAAGAAAGAAGATGAAAGTCAGATAATAGAAATTAGTGGTAATGGTAAAATAAAAAAGTTGATTTCAGTTCTAAGATTTCAATTCAATATAGAAGAGGTGGTTATGGATACATAGGTAGAAGATCATATGGTAGAGGAAGAAGCAATAATGGGTTTGCTAGAAAGTGCTTCAAATATAATAAGTTGGTAGGATATAGTTTATATGGGTGTCTTAAAGACATTCAAAGTGAAAACTCTTGAAGTGAAAATATAAATCAAGTGGTTCAAAAAGAAGAATAAAGTGTGGATTCATTGCCAAACTATGTGGAAAAAATTGAAATAAGAGAGAATTTACTAATGAGGAGAGTTATTTTAAAGACAAGACATGAGGAAAAAGAGCCCCCACAGAGAAAGACATTATTCAAGACCATGTGCAAGAGTAAAGGTAAATGTTGTAAATTCATAGTTGATAATGGTAGTATGAATAATATTGTGTCTTTAATGATGTTATGAAGCTAGGATTATAAATTAAATGACATACACATCCTTACAAAGTCTCTTGGATTCAAAATAGCCACAAAGTATTAGTAAATGAATAATGCTATGTAGACTTACAGATTGGTGGGTATAGAGATAGAATTTTGTGTGATATGATTCCCATTGATGTGTGCCGCATCATCCTTGTTATCCCATGGAAGTATGATATGAGATCTATGCATGATGATAGATCCAACACATACACCATTAAGAGGATAAAAACAAACATACACTAACTCCATTGAAGGATAGTCAAGCATAGAAGGAGGTACACAATAGTGTGATGATGTTTGGTGAGAGGGAATACTTACCAAAATAAATTAGTTTTAGCATTGAGTAAAAGAGTTTGATAGTTGATTATAAGTGATAAGAACAAGGAAGTGTAGTACAAATTTCCATAAAAGTAATAGAAAATTATGTAGTAGTTGACAATAATTCTAAGGTATTAATTATAGACAATAGGGAGTTTTATAGTTATCCCAACATGATCAATTATTTTCAAATGAACATTTGGAAAGGATGTTTTAAGACTTATCACATCAATTATCCTTAATAAAAATCTTGGAGTATTTAGAATACTTTATTAATAAAGTTAGTGTGTTGAGAGAGTTTGTTATGGGAAGTGAAGTGACTGATCAAAAAGAGAATGAAAACCAAGGGAGTAATAATGAATCTAAAGAGGATGAAAAAATTGTATGTAAGAAGATGGAATAATCAATAGTAGTCTAATAGGTAGCAGACCCAAGCATAAAAAGGACAACCATGTAAATGCAAGAGTGTGGATTCATATAAGATAAGCAAGAAGTTGTGTTTAAATTATGTGTTTAATGTGTAGGTTTGTTCTAGGATAACAAAAAGATGTTGGAGATGATCAGGTTAGGGATCAATATTTAGAAAGGTAACCTTAAAGGAAGAGCTAATACAACCTTTGTCAAAGAACAAGGAGGTATATGTTTCACTCATAGGCCTTGGGATCTAAGAGGACATGAAATTGCATAGTTGGAGTGAACACAAGAGAGATATTCTAAGGAAAAAACTTAATATAATCTGACTAAAATTTCATGGAAAGTTTCTTTTCCATCTTAGTAGGGAGCATCCTTCTAAGGATGACTTATCTTGTGTTTGTTTGAACAATTTTGACTTAATCAATTATTTTGTGGTCAATTAGCATGTTTAGGGTGTTTTAAGGATTTATAAGTATTATTACACACTTCAAAATGTTCTCCAAGTGTCTATGGGTTGTTAGGTAGGTTAGATTTCAAAATTGGCATCTTCCCTCCAATTTCAATAATTTTAAATTTATGAAGCATGGTTCAAGAGATCTGTGTGTATTAAAAGATGAATTAGTCTTGATGTTTTTAATGAAACAATTTTGAAGACACCATGGGACTTATATATTATATGTATGGTAAAATAAACTTGGTGTGTACTTACTATTTTCTAAGTAGCTTTTTGTGACTGTTGGAAGGTCAAAAGGTAGTTAGAGTAGGTATAAGATTTATTAAACTTATAAATCTTTGTTTTGAGATAGTTATGGGTATGGTATTCAAGGATGGAGAAAGATTAAAATCCAATAAACTCATCAAAGGAGTCCTCTTTTGAAGACCAAACTAATGATAGACCCTATTTTTCTATGCATAAGCATTAGGATGGTTGTGTAAGTCAGTATACTAGTAAAATAAGTAATAAAGGTAGATTATTAGTGTTTATTATGTATTTGGTAAGTTTTATAAATGTTTTTTTATGGTGATTCAAGAATTTTCTTAATTGGTTTCAATGTTCTTTGTGAAGGATCAATGTTGCAAACCCAGTATACCTTATTTTCTATGTTGAAGGAGATAAAATGTGCTCTGTGTGTTAATAGGATTATATGGAAGATTTTGTGTAAGGTTGGGGAAATTTTATCATGATTGGTAATTTATTTTCACTCTCATCTTTATATAAGGTTGAGGAATCTCTATAAATGTCTTAGCACTTGGTTTTTTTCTTTAGTTGTTATAGCATGAAAATTTTAGGTCAATCTCCTACATTTTTTTGGGTACTACTAGTTTGTCACTGGTATATACTATTCCCACCTTAGGTTATTTTAACATCTCTATGGGTTTTTACCACCACCAATAGTTTAGCTTCATCTTTCTTGGCATTTTGAGTGCTTCGATGGTAGTTTAGCTTCATCTTTATTATGGTTGGAAGATTTGAAAATGGAATCAATTATTAGGTAGGTTTTGTGCTTTGACATGCCCCCTAAAAGGTTAAAGCATGCAAAATGACATAAATGTTTCAACCAAGATGACCTATGAAATGATGACTCTTCTTTGAGATGCCAATAACAACTCATTATTTCACGTAGATTATGGCATGCCGACTGTTGAATAAATTTCACCAGCTAAAATATGACATGATGACTCTTAAATTCATGTGAAACTCTACTACAACAAATGTGAGAATGGGGAGAAGTTAGACATCTATTTTTTCTATATACTCCTTCAATACTACTTTATGCAAATTAATTTCTATAGCTATTAATTTAGTTCATAACTAAATTTTCTATTATTATTCCCTTTTATTTTGTATTTATCTTTTTATTATTATTCCCTTTTATTTTATATTTATATATTTATTTTATATTGTAATTTTTATTTTATATTATTGGATACATATATGTGTAGTGGGGAGATGATATTATTGGTAGCACACTATGAAATTCAATCTCTCTTTATATCTAATAACCTTTATAGATCTTACTAGTTAATTTAGATATATATTTTTGTTATTTTTAGGAAAGCTTTTCCTTAACTTTTGAGAAATATAGTTCCACATTATTATTTTAAGTTTTGGAGATAATTTTTTATTTTTGTTTTTTGAAAAGTTTTTATGAGAAATTCTTTGTAATTATAATTATTCGACCAATTTAAGTTAAGACCAAACAAATTAGATCTTGTTATATTTTGATATAGATATTTATATCATATCAATTCCTTTTTTAATTGGATATTAAGTAATATATTATATTTTTTATTAAATTTATATATAATATAACTTTAATAATAATAATAATAATAATAATAATAATAATAATAATTTATAGATTTACTATTTAAATACTACAAAATTGTGTTTATTGAAAAGATATTGATTTAAGTAAGGCATCCTACATTAATGAGCCACGGGCTACCTAGGTTCACTATAGAATTATTTTTGCTAAAAGGAGATTGATTTAAGTAAGGCATCCTGCATCAATAAACCATATAATACACTTTAATTTATGTTCATAAAATCTTTAAATATTAAAGACTAAACATTATTCATTCTGACATCAAACTATGTTATTAATAAAATAAAAATTATTTATTTTATTATATTTATATAATCTAATAATCAAGGATATGAAATATATTAAATAGATCATGTTCATAAACTCTTAAACTATTAAAGACTAAGCAATATTCATTTTGAAAATAACTTATTTTATTAATAAAATAATAATTATTTAATTTATTTTTAATAGGTTACTAAATTGAATAGATAAAGATCAATATGATTACAAAATGTTAAAATTTAAAATTAATAAAAATAATTTAAAAAGTTATTAATTGGTATTTTCTTATATTTGCCATTATTATAACACTCTCTTTCTCTATATATAAAATCTTTTTGTCATGTTACATTCTAATACTCAATTTTTTTTACTTACCCTAATATAACCCCTTCCTAGACTGGACATTATAATTTAATCATTTATGCTTCTTATCAAATAATTCAAACTCTTTTGGTAAAATTACTTTGAACCAAACATACCTATTCCAAATAAATCTTCTTTCCTCATTTATGGCTCAAAATACTCAAAATGGGCATTTAAAAAATTATTGGACTTTACGTGGAATATGCAACTCATACAATTGAAATTAGGACTTAATGTAAAGTAGAAATTTTCAACTTCCAATAAATGCCAACCTAAACTAATTAAATTTGTCACTATGACATAGATATCTATCTGTCTAAATGATTGAAAATATATAATCTTATTACAAAAGCCTACTGAAGTGCTAATGATTGATGTAGGTATTCTTCACAATATAGTTTGAGCCCAAAATCCCTACATCTTGTGAATATTATTACATGATACAATATTTATTGATAACTAATGCTTCTACGTCAAACCCTTAGGATAATAATTTTTAATAGTAATTATCATAGCATTTGTCAAGTTGGTAGAACCATATTTTTTAATTTGAATATAAATCCATGACACGACCTTCCATCATGTTGAGGTGTCATCATGCTTTATAGACACTTAGTAGATAAAAATCACTATCTTTTAAATAATATCTATACCATATTCATTCTAGCTCCAAATATTTGGATGACCTCCCCAATTTTTCATAAAAAACTCCTTTTTATTTTCTATTGTAAAAATATAAAATGATATCAAACTTGATGGTCCCATATTTTTCCTAGTGTATATAGTCAAATATTAAATTTGTTTTTACCTTTATTTTGAATAAGATAGGACCTTTTATCCCTAACTTAAGAAACACATGATTGTTAACGCATGTAAAGAGATGGCTCTTATACTGATGTTTTCCATCAATTCTATTCAAGGGTCTTAGATTTTAACTCTATCAATCTTAAAAATCATGATATTATCTTTTCTATCATACATTATTTCTCTATTAAACATCTATGTCAAACTTTAACAAAAATGGAATGCATCGATGAGTAAGACATTAAATAATACCTTACCTTAATATCCACCCATCTGTATATCTAATTCAAAACGTTCCTTTAAAGTGATATTAATGCCCTCTAATAACCAAGACATCCTATATGATCTTGGGTGTGGTGTATACACCATATTTAGCTTGGATACCATATAAATAAAGATTAAAATTACTTGAGATTTTATTTAAAACCCCAACCTTGTAACACTTACCTTTATGGTGTAGTTTTAGTGTAGAGATCCAAATGAACAAGAGTCTGCCTAAGTAGTCTATTCCTCAAAAACTTCAAAAAAAACATGCAAGGCTTGCAGATAACCAAATATCATATACCACCTCACATACAATACATAAATAAATGATCACAATGAATGTCAAATCAATTTTATCATTTGAAGCTAAGTGAAGGTCGAATAACATTGAATTATAATTACACATAAAACTTGATATAAAATGGAATAAAAATGAACTTAAAAACACATTGAATTGAATCTAGTAGGGAAAAAACAAGATTTTAGATTTTTCATTATCATCTAAACATTAGAGAAAAAAAACATAACTCCACTATCGTTATACTAGATGAAAGACTTGTTTCAATATTTTTAAGATTAAAATCATTGGTAAATCTTAGTATTTCTATGCCATGATTTAAAATGATTGTACCTAAACTTTCCTAGATGTGAACTATTTCTCAACTCTTTAATGTCTAACTAGGATGTAAATATGTCTTTTAAAATATATATCCTTGTTAAACACTATTTCACCCACTATCTCCCTTGAAGTGGAAACACTTTCTCAAATAATGCAAGTATCTTAACTATAAATTATATTCCAAGACTATTTACGGGGTCTCTATTTAAATAATATTAATTTGTTGGATTTTTTATGCACTCTATATTTTATACATATAAGACAAAATAGACATTTGTTTTATTTTGTTATGCCTTCCCAAATTAAAAATTATTATCTTGTATATCAGTATACCCCTGCCTCCTTCAATACCTAGATTCGATCTATTATTGATATGAACAAATGAGGTCTTTCTATCCCACTAACAAGACTATGCCCTTCCAAGTTTTTATGGGGTTCTTTCTTCACTACCTTTACTCCATTTTTTTTTATATTAAACTAAAATTAAAGTATATTATATTTTTGGATATATAATTTTTGTTTTATTACTAATGTATCTAGGATAAGGATTATAATTAAGTGGATGCCACAACCTATGACTTACACCCTCCTTAGCTCTACCTGACAACCTCACACTCACAAACACATTGATATCAAAAACACACACATATAAATAACATCCAAAAATAACATTATATTTCATTATATATTAATAATAATAAATTATAATTATCTCTATCATATACAATATAACTTTATACAAAAGCTACACTCTCTCTACTTGGACCTAGATACTCTAAAAAACATACATGCTAATGACTCCATCACTTTATTAGCTTCAGTGTTTTAAGGTAATCACAATGTAGCCTTATAATACAAACTATTAATATTTACTAAACCTAATTCACTTTTGTAGCCCAAACCCTATATTTTTCTCTCTATATGTGTGCAACTCTGGCTACTATGAATAATGTCAAAAACATCTTTATACTTTGTTTTTGGTTTGAAACCCTTTTCTCATGAGAAGTTATCTCTTTTCTAATGTTTAATTTTTTTCACTCTCCTTATCATCAATCCCATATTATTCTTAAATCCACTGTCCTTGACTATAATATATAAAAATTAGGGCTTTTTCAACAATTTCATTTAGGTTTGCCAAGTTTGAATAGGGGTTCCCTCTTATAGGAGCATCCCTATCTCTTTTATATATGTTCTAAAATATCTATTTTAATATTCCCACAACATTAATAAGGTATTCAAAAAGTTGGAAATGAAAATATCTATCTTAAATGTAAATTATAAAATAGAAAATGGTGGTTGAATAGTTTGAAGAGGTAGACAGGCCCTTGGATGCCCCTGCATCATTTTCATTTTCACTTGGTTCTTAAAATGTGTCTCCTTTTGTATTATATATAATGTTTCTTCTCAACCTTCAAAACCCTTATTATTTCTATTAAAATATCTCCTTGTTCATTTTCTTCTATATGCTCGATGGTATTACAATTTCAACATATGGTTGCATAAGTTTCACACTAACATCATTCCACCTTTCATATAGACATTGAGAATCATGGAAATTAGAATCATAATTAAACCTTATCCAAAAATACTCCATGTCATAGTGAACATTATTCCTCTCCCTTATCTATAGCTACCCACTCCTCTTGTGGAGGTGGATCATCATCTTTCTTGTTGATTTTAAACTTGATAAATTTTATATTTTTCATCATTCCATTCTTAATTAAATTCATGGAATGGATGCCCTATACCACTTTTGAACCCATTTTTTACTCTCCACACACTTTCCTACCTTAGATATAGTTTCTATTCCACACTTAAAGCATATTGGTTATATTTTCCCACCTTATGTAGCCTCACTGTGTTGATTGTATCTTGAATATTGAACTTTTGTCTATTGATGTAACTCACCATATTTTCTTCATCTATCTCTCTTTAAAAAAAATGAATAATGATTTTGCATAACTATTTTGTGTAATACTTTGCACTCACCTTATTTCACCTCAAATTTTATAGTCTTTTTAAAAAATCTATCTCATACTCCATAGGTAGAAATGAGCTCTTTAGTTTTGTAACAATCCTCACCCATCAGGTAATATTTTATTTACCCCTTATATTTACATGTCTCTATATTTAAATCTTTCATTCATAGGGATTCATGAAATTTCAAATTGATTTGATGCACCTTCACAGTACTTTCATCATCCACTTTATCATATTTTAAATATTCCTCCATCTTTGTGAACCAAGAATTAAATTGGGTATTAGGTAGACATTTAATTTTATTAAAATACTTTATTTGTGATATTATTATGGTAATTTTGTGCATATTAATCATTGGTTTAGTTTAATATTTTGTTCATATTTTTTCTTCTATTATTTTATCTCATTATGATCATTTACTTCTCTCTTTATTTTATTTTCTCTCTCTTATCTAATTCAAAGTGTTGGTGATATTTATTCTTTTTGGTATTCTTCCCTTATTACTCTTTGGTCTTTTTTGGAATATGATATAACTATTTTGAGTCTTTTTAGAGCATTATGAAAGTGTTTAATTTATTTTTAGTTCTTTTCACCCTTATTTGGATTTTTCTATTATTTGGGCCTTATTTTATTTATTTTTCCCTCTATTATTTTATCATGTTTTTCACCAATAGGTCCCTAAATTAAAATTTATAAATCTATATATACAAATATTTATAGGTAGTTTTAAGTATATATGAACCATGCACATGAGATCCTAAGCTATCAAAATGAACATCAATTTTGAGAATAAAATATTTTATATTATATATTTGTATTTTACACTAATTTATATTTTAAAATCCTAATTAATATATAAATTTGAATTATAGATTATGGTATTAAGCATGAATCTAATTTTAAAGTATTGAAATTGGTTTAACAGGTGGCATGTGCTAAACATAAAAAAAAATAAAGAGATTAATCTACTTATATTTTACTATTTAGTTTCTAAATGTGACTAACTTGTGATATTGGAAAAGGTTTGGAAGAAGACTATGAGTCACACAAATATTGAACTGATTGTTTGTGCACATAGGGTCACTAATGTAAATATGAGGATAAACCATTGATGAATCTAATTGTAGGCTAATGTTACTATCTTAAACTATTTTGAGGCTCTATGAAAGAATATTCCATTAATATTTCCTTTAGTATCTCTTTATATGCAATATCAATGCCAAATTGTATGCTTAATTTAATAAATTAGTCCTTTTCTCCTTGAAACCGTAGGCACACTTGTGAAGGGTAGAAATCTTCAAAAACTTGGAAAGTGTAATGGCTTGAGCTAACCCAAATCATCTCATTGATTATTGACTAATTCTTTGAATAGGGAAGTCAAGCCACATGTAGTTCTTCCCATTAGTGTAAATATACAATTTTTATCCATTGCTATATGAATACACCTAGTGATCTAGCTTTAGAAATTTTAAAATATTTCCTATTGACATGGATTATTGTGATTCAAATTTGGTTGATGACTTCTGTAGTGATTTATTTAAACTTTTTGAAGAATAAGGAAAATGTTTTAGTTTGAAATATTGTATATATTCTTGATAGATTAATTCCAGATGAGCAATAAATGGATGAATAATCTTGAACCTAATTTTTAAGAATATGAGTTCATTTGGGTAATTTATCATTCCACTTACAGGATAGTTGAGTGGGATGATCCATAGAGATTAATTATATTTTAAAAATACTTATTTCTATGTGATGGACAATAACATCACCTTCAGTATAGTTTCATCAACAAACTATCTAAGTTTGATGTTTATGTCCAAGAGAAAAAAATATAAATATTATGATCTTAAAATGTTTGCATGGGATATTTAGTTATTTTGACATATAATCATAGGTTTATTTAGATTATTGATAACAAAACGTGAGGGTTAGACTCATAACAAACAAGTGGATGTCAGATAATGGAAAATAAGAGCCATATATTTGTGGACAAGTGATGTATGATGAATGTAGGTCAAAATTAAAATTATCAAGTGTTTAATACCATATTTTAGTATATATATAATTTTTGTATTATTTTAAGAATAGAAATATTAGGAGAAATAACATATAGTATTTATAATACAAATGCATGTCTCATAAGATCAAGATTGGGAAGTAGTCTTGTTAACAAAGTACCTATTACAACTTCCTTGTCTTGTGTACAGTATCTTCTTATCTAGAACCTATGTTATTTTTTCTTTCTTTTTGTTTGGTACCTATCGATTCCAATCTATTTATTCATATTATTCCCCTTCACCATTTTTCCATGGAATATAAATCTAAAATAATAAATACTAGAGAGATACCAAAATTATGTGATAAACTCACCTCATAAGTATTATCATTGATTTTGTTCATAATTTTGCATGATTTAATTTTATTGTACTTTAACTTGTTGTATGTGCATATTTGAAATCTTTATTTCCTCAAGTAAACCATCACTAAATATCCTTCTTCAAATAACTTTGACCTTATTCTTATATTATTTTTTACTTTATATTTTTCATTAATTTTTTGTAGTTTTATTCTCACTTTTTATTACAATTATTATATATGTTTTGCAAATTCTTATACATCATCACTCACTTGTTCTATAGTTTTTAAATGTACCAAATATGAAAACCCATAGGATTTATTCTATGAAAAATATAAAATGGTCATTTTATTGTTGATCTATTCACTAAATTATTGCATACAAACCCATCATGTGGTAAATCCAAGTCCCATTACTTTGGATTCTCTCCAACTTTGCATCTCAAAAAAAATTCCAAGCTCCTGCTTACAAATTTTGTATGTCCATCTATTTTTGGGTGGTATGCACTATTGAGTTTTAGCTGAGTTCCCAATTTACTCCATAAAATACTCCAAAATGTACATAGAAATTTCATGCCCCTATCTGATTTAATGATTTTGTAAACACCATGAAATTTCATAACATCCTTAAAAATTATTTCTAAAATTGTAATAGCGTCATTGGATTGATTACATGTAATAAAAAAAAACCATCTTAGAAAATATGTATATAAAAAAACTCAAACATTACCTCTTTGTGTGATTGGCAATCCTAATACAAAATCAATAATCAAATCTATCTATGGTCCTTTTAGAATTGGTAATGACATGTACAACTCTATATTTTGTACATGGCCTTTAGATACTTGACATATTATGCATCTTAAAACATATATTTGCACATCTATCTTCATATTTGGCTAAAATGTTTTTCCTCCACCAAATTTATTGTCTTAGTCTTATGAAAATGTCCAGCCAAACCACCACTATATATTTTTATTATAATATTGTCTCTTAGAGACCCAATTGGAATACATAGTTATTTTACCTTGAAGAGATAGCCATCATGGATAATATATTAATCATGAATATTATTTGCTTCACCTAGTAATGGATTAATGTATTGTTTATCTATCTTTCTAAAATCTATATCAATATCATATAATTCCTTAATAATTTCAAACCCAAATAATTCATTCACCATATTAGTTAAAAATGTCTCTCCTAATCAAAGAATTAGTTAATTGGTTCTATTTTCTTGATTTATGTTTTTTTAAAAAAGTATAGCCCTATAAGAAAGATACCCACTTTGTATGCTTACTATTTAATTTCTTTTGAGTGTTCACATATTTTTAATCCTCATGATTTGTAATTAGAATAAACTCCTAAGGCACTAGGTAATGTCTCTAATGTATTAATGATTATACAATGGAATAAAATTTAACATTATATGTACAATATTTTTGTATTACTTTATTTAGTTTATCACTAAAATATGCTATTGGTTTACCTTCTTGACTTAGAACAATACCAACTCCTAATGTGAAGCATCAAAATCAACCTCAAACACTTTGTTAAAATTAGTAATGCTAAAATAGGTTTTTCTTTAATCTTCCTCTTTATAAATTTAAATATTTATGTTACTACCTTTGTCCATACAAATTTTTTTAATCTCATGTAATATGTTATTGGTGAAACAATAATATTAAATTTTTTATTGAATTTTATATGGGCCAACACACATAAGTGAGTACCAAATGGTAGCCAAGCCAAGGGAACTCATGAAATGTGAAGAGGGGTTTGAACGAATCCCCTTTGTTTGAACATGGTTTGAAGAAAATACCTTTTTTCAAACTACCATGTGTACATTTGACCTGGAGTTCAAACAAAGGTGTTTTGTTCGAACCATGTTTAAATAAAGGGGCTTCATTCAAACCATGTTTGAACAAAGTGGATTCAATCAAACTCCCTACAAATAACCACCCACCTGCCACTTAAAACTACACATTCCTCTTCTCCCAGTTCATTCCAACCAGGTTCATTTTTAGTAGGTTGGTTTGAAGTGGGTTCATTTTAAGGTGGAGAAAGCTATTAAAAGGTGGAGATTCAGAGTTATGTTTATCAAGTTAGGGAGATTCAAATCTTGTTAAATGTTTTCAAATATGTTCTTTATCCCTCTGTTTAATAATCTATGAATAGGCTAGATGTGGCATAAGGTTTTATTTTAGTATAGATGATGGATGCCCATACCCTATTTTAGAGCACCCATTTTGGCTCAACATACATCTATTAATAAATCTACCTTAGCTGTGATATTATGAAGGGTGTCCCAACTATCAAGAGAATCAATGTCGCTACTATAAAAAATATGTTGCTACTCTGAAAAATATGTCACTACTCTGAATAAAATCCCTAAAATTAATATGAAATTAGGTTTTATCAAACTATTCCACACTTCCTACTCCCTCCTCCCACAAAACATTTTTAAAAACTTTTAGAGTTTAAAGATGTTTATGGGGATTATAGGTATAGATCTCTATGCAGGTCAAAAGGAAGGACAATAGGTTTGTGTTTCTCTGAGATCTTGATAATCTCTACCACCATTATGTGTTTTTCCCCCTCTTCTATTATTTTCTTAATGGTTTCAACCACTTTTTCATCTCGATTCATGTTTGATAGGAGTTGGATATTTTAGGGTTTGACTTTGAGCACCCATTTGGCTATTGTAAAGGGTTATTTTTATTTTTACAAGAGGAGGAGGTTTGTTCACTTGGTTTATAGGAAGATGATAATTGATTAAGAGGCTTGGTTTCCTTTTAAGATTGGTCTGGTGTACATTGAATGGATTAGGATCACCTTGAATGATAAAGACCTTCCAAAAGTGTGAAAATTTCACTTCTTAAAATAAGGTTAAAGGGATATCCTTTATTTTGTGAGGAATGGCATTCCCAATGTCATTTGGTAATTGATATCCTTATCTATGATGTAAAACTATGTGAGCACCATAGTGCAACCTTTGATGATAATCTTTGTCATATTTATTCACACTCATGTGAAGTTAGGAAGTCATCATTCTATCACTATCTATTATTGTTATTTTTATTTATAGCTGTTTGATCATTACTATTATAACTGCTATTTATTAGTTATGCTTTACTTCTCTACATAGCTATAGAGAACACTTAGGGTGAAATGTATGATATCAATTGAGTGGGATGAGGCATGTAATTTCATTTTTCCTCTTCATCTTATTCTAACCTTGGTGTGATATAAATATTATCTAGCAGGATGTAAAGTTGAGCCTTTTTTGCATTTAGTTGTGCATATTGATTTATATATGTTGAAAGCCTATAATTCCATATTGGTTTGGTTGGTTATATTTAAGGATTTTTTTACAAAAGTTGATTTCATGATTAAACATCAGGTCAATGTGATACTTAAATTGACTTATACCTCCATATTTATTCCTACAATAATTGTATTTCACTATCAATTCTCCACACTTGTAGTGTAGTTCCATGCAAAACCCCTTTCCCTTGGATTTTTTCTATTTATGTGGTTTAAAATTTTTGTGAGGTTCTCTTGAAAAAAACTCAAAATGGCCCCACCAAACTTTACCAATAATAAAAGTTTCTTATTTGAACTACCTTTTCAGTATTAGATTGCCTACAATATATTTAATCTCACTAACTATTATGGCACTTAAAGAGAAATGAAGGCCTCATGTCATACAAATGTTTCAATTTTGATAGTGGGATACAAATCTAGTTTATTTATCTCTAATATCTAAAGTCTAAACTTTACATGTTAGTTGGGTATTGCTTCTAAATGGTGGCAGATTATTTTGAATTTATGAATCTATTTGTTAGATTCACATATGTGAAGATTTGTGGTACCATGATTCAGGCATAACTATGGTACCATGTAGAGTGTTTCTGGTGCACAAAAAATAGTTTTATCATAGAACAATTAGTTTTTCCAATCTAGTTTTTCCCTAAAAATATCAAGCTCTTATTCAACCATGAATTTATGTTTACCTATCCTCTCTTCTCTATTGCTGGGAGAATCAAATTAAAAAGAAACATAAACCTTCACCCCTATGATTGCCTATTAAGGAAGTTTCAGGCTATCCTATGTAATGATACAACCATTATGTGTGACCTTGAATGTTAGAAGAAAAAAATGAAAATAAGATAGAAAGACAATGATAAGTAGAATAACATAAAATTAAACATTACTAAATCCACTAGATATATTGAATGAAAAATAAGTAACTCCATCTAGATGAATGGTGCACTAAATATGCGTTTATTGATATCAAAATCTTAAAACATATAAGGAAACAAAAACACACCTAAAATATTTTCAACACAACCAAAATACATGATTAATGTAGTGTACTCCAAATTATGTTCAACTAGAATATTAAAATGAAAATCTCATGGCACACTTGTTAATAAATGGCATTTGTATAGAGTGTAAATAAACATTTAATTTGTGTTTCAATGTCCAACATCACAGGTTTTATATATATTATTATTTCTCTACCATATATATATATATATATGTCAATCCAAATCCCTTCCCTAATATAATTTGAAAATATTAAAAGACCACCTTAACAGGGTAATCACCACAAGTAGATTACTCTTACTACCAAAAAAAAGATAGAGGTTGTAAATAGATATTTAATGTGAATAAAATTTAATCATGGTGTTCATTTTTAGTAATCCATTTTTAATAAAAACATACTCCTCCTCCTCCTCTTCTTTTTACACCTTTAAAATTTGCAAACTTTTTTTTGTTTTATTTTTCTTAAATATTATATGTAACAAAAAACAAATTTAGGATGTTGTCAATTGTAACTACTAGATGATAAGTTATTTTTTTGATATTAATAAAGTAAATGTTTTGAAGGGGGCCCTTAAAACATAGATAACAAAAAATATTCAATATATCTAAATATAGAATAAGAGGTTAAGAAACAACTAAAATAAGAACGTTAACAAATGATGTCAAATAGATAGCACAAAAAAATGACCACTGAGAGATAAGATAATAGGTACGACTTCCTTTTAATGATAATAGACACAACTAAATATTATTCCATCTCCCATCCTTGAGATGAGATACTCATGCTAATTGGTTCCACTACCTTCCTATATTGAAACTTTTTCTTCTTTCTCACTACAGTTAGATCTTAATTACTAGATAATAAACAAGTTTGAATATTTTCATTGCAATTTGTTATGAAATTTAGAAATATATGTAATCACTAACTAAATATAAAATATAAACATTTAGATAACTAAATTACAATTTCATCACATACCTCACAAAATTGAATAATAAATCAAACCAATGAATGAAGAGCGGAGTTGAAGATGATCAAATATGTAAGCTCACTCATGATCTAAAATCAATACTTAATAAAATGGATTGATTATCCAATAACATCCAAAAGGGTTGCTTAATCCTTAATGGAATAGTGGGAAATGGTGGGTTGACCATATTTTCTCTTGAATCTAAACAACACTCTATTTTATATATTTGATGACATTAGGGAACTCCTTTATAATTTTTATAATTGGGTATCCAACACCGAATTATGAATACATATATTTAAAATGGTTGAGTAGTAAAAGTCATCAGATATACTATGTCTTAAAATCTGTAGTAGTGAGTGTCGGTGAGGATACAATGTCTAGTAAAGAATCAGTAGGTCATATAATGGTAGCCTTTATTTGTGTGTTTATGGTTTTCCAATAGATGAATATATATTTGAAGTGTATGTAATTGGTGAACCTTGAGTAGTATTTGCATAAAGGATAGTAATAAAAATAGGAGTGTTAACTTTGTTGACTAGATTAGTGAAAACATAGCTAGTACCTACAATAGTTATTGGTATAGTAGAAATAATAGTAATAGAAATAAGGATAGGTCCATGTACCTTAGAGTCCTTTTGATCAAACTTCATGTCATACCTTATAATTTTATCTTCATTTGAATCTTATCCTTAATAAATTTCATATGTCAAAAGAGTAGGGAAAACCTAACGATCTTTGAAATTATGGAGTGTAATGTTGGCTATTATCTAGTCGACATGGTTAAGTTAGAGAAACAACAAGATTAATGTATGTATCATGATTAACTATTGTAAACCTAAGTGTGATTATTATGGTTATATTAGAATACAATGAATATTTAGACTTTGAAGGAGAAATAACTTTTAATATCTTTGTCTTTAACAAATCATCAATCTCTTCAAGGAATTTTTCTCTATATAATTCTTCTACCCTTTTCTTCCAAGTTGGATCGTATTGGATAATTTAAGAAATTTTCATGATCATTCCTGAAAGACTCATTATCCTATACACATTAATATCTTTTTTAGTTATAAAAAATATTTTATCATGATCATACCCTTTACAAACATAATCGACTCTAATTGTGCCTTGAGAATTCTGTAAATGTTTAGTAACTCTTTTCCTAGGGTCTAAAACTTTAAATCATATAGTATATGGAACCTTGGAAATCCTTTTAATTAATTATAATAACCCATTTCCATTCTAAAAATTTAATTAATATTATTAAACTTGTTATGTTTTCCAATCTATTGTGGTTTTCAAAACCAAATATCTAATATAAAAAATAATAATAAAAATATACAACATGAGATAAATGTTGAAACAATGAGATCAAATATTAAATATTTTCATAAGTAGTAATAAAAATACCTTCAAGGCAAAATTACACCATAAAATATTCCTGGAGGAAGGAACCACTCCTAGATATTTCATGTTGTGTGATCTAATCTGACTTCCCTACTCTATCCTTACTAAATTCAAATGATCAATAATACATGATGATTCCCATGTATAAATAGTAATCTCATAATAATGGTGGAATTTAATGAGACCTTAGAGATTCACCATTCAAGTTTGGTATGTTCATGTTCTAAGCTCTAAACTTACCATCTCAACAAAGTTAGCTAAGTTGTAAATGTGTTGGAGATGTTTTTGGTTTATTTACCTCATCTTTTTATAGATTTTTCTACATAGACATAGGTTTTAAAATATTTTTAAATATTGCTTGTATATTGTGCTTATGATTTGATGTCTGATAAAGTCTTGCATTTTGCTTATGATTTTATTTCTTTATTTCTATTTAGTATTTCTTCCAATATTTAGAATATGTACATATTTCATTGTATGGCTATCCCATTTAATTTGAAACACTCAAATATCAATAATGTAAGCCACCCTAATTTAGAGTCCCTCATTAATATAATATTTTTTAAACTCATGTACATGTGTTTAATGTTTTATGAATTTAAGAGTAATTTTATTCATTATAAGTATCCATATACTATGTTGAGCTCTTTGATTGCATATTTAATTATTATTTTTAGGTAAGTGTTTTAGATTGTTATTTTTTCCAAAACTTATAATGAATTAAATTTTTATTTTTATGAAAAACAACACAAATGAGAGATTTGTTTAGCAAAACTAATATAGAAATAGAGAAATTAAAAAAAAATTAAGAGATCCTAGCATTCAAACATTGTATAGGTTTTATTGTGAAAATATTTTAATAGAATTAAAAAAGATTAAAGCAATGCTAAAATCACACAACCCTTTCAATCCAAAAAATCTTGATCAATTTAAGAAAAATTAAAAGACAACATTTTGGGAATAGTGGGATTTAAAGAAGTAAGAAATCTTGTATCAAAACTTATGATTAAAAGTTGTTGTTTTCTTGATTACACTAGACAATCTAGGGTACAAAGGTACATAGTATCCAAATTTAAGTGTGATATTATAGCACCTTTGATATATCCTAGGTTTGTCATTGCACATGGTCAATATCCAAATAATGACCAAATTCCTCTATATTTTGCACAACAGTTATACGCTGAGGTTGATTTAAACCTTAGTGTAAATTATTGTGATATCCCTACATATTATGGATAATGGAAGGGAAAAGTGAATATTAAGATGTTTATTGATGTGAGGGAGTACCTCTACCTCCTAAAACCTAAAATTTTAGGAGATAGATGTCAAGCTTTTGTACCTGGTTTTCATCATGTAACAACACCCTTGATTATCGTAGGGTAAAGGAAAGCAATAGAGGATGTGGCAAACATTTATCACCACACACAAATAATTTCACATGATTGTGTGGGTGTTTTTTTGTTGTGGTGACTAGATATAAGTATTGGATTATCAGAGGAGGCTTATGTGATGGCACATATAGTATCACCTAGTGACATTGATTATATTGGTGATATGAGTCAGATGCATAGAGTTATAAAAATTCTTGCTAATGATTTATTGTGTGCTTATTAGGTCATAAGAGATTATCATGGTATCCATATTTATTATATTAGTTGATATATGGAGGATTATATCTATAATATTAATAAAAAATCTAAGACATTAGACTCAGTCTTTGATGGTATGAGTATTATACCACCTGAGACTTGTAGTGCACATGACTAGGATACAAGACCATTATCAGCTTTATCTATTCATGAGTAGAGTTTTAGAGCCCTTGTGAAAAGTGTTTATCAGCATGCAAGTGGTGTTGATGTTCATCAATATTATAAGGTATAATTTAAATCATTATTTATGTTAATTTTAAATTACATGTACATTTTATTTTTATATTTTATATTTCCTAAATTATATTATAAATCTAATTTTAATAGATGTTGACATGTACATTTATATATCCTTCTACCTCTTTTCCTCCTATTTCACTCCACACAGAGCCAATATTTCTACCAATTTTCATGCATGACACACATAGTCAGTTGGAATCTCAATGTCTTCAGCACCTCCAAGGATACAATGCATTACTTGTGCATGAAGGGACTGCTTTATCATTGGGGTCTCTTGGAAGTGACTTTAATTTACATTATATTGAGGGGGATATGAGGGATATAATTTATATTGCTCATGTTATTGATCCTATTGATCTACATGAGGTGTCTATGTTATTGTTGGGGCCTTTTGGACATGACTTTAGTTTACATGAGGTTGAGGGAGATAGGAGAGAGATAGTTTATATTACTGATGCTATTGATCCTATTATTTTGCACACAATTGAGGCTAATGTTGTGCATGTTGTTGAGCCTACTATTTAAGTAGTAGATGAGGTACATCCTCAAGGTAACATTCATACTAGCTCTTTACAGGTATATAAAAAGTCAAATAAATTTAACTTATATTTTTACTTAGTTATAAAAATAATAATTTTGATATATTTTAATATGTATGTATTTTTTTGTATACAGGAATCTACTAGGCAGTGTTCAACACAAAGAGTGTGTTATACTCATAGGCATCTTGATTTAAAGGAGAGATGTATAGAGGTGAAATGTTGTGATATTTATTTAATGGTTAATTAAAAATTAATTTTAATTTTTTTATAGATAAAAACATTAAATAATTATCAATTTCATAATTTATGGAGTTTTCATTAAGATATTTTTGTCTTTTAAATGCAAGATCAACAACATGATGGTAGTGAGGGATCAGAGACTTGCACTAACCAGTGGTGATGTTTGTAGTCTTTTATTTATAATTTTATATTCATGTATATATTTTTTTTCATCCATAGTTATATTTAAATATTTATATTCAAATTAATACTTTTATATGATAAACACTTAATGACTTATGATTGTTTATATACTTTTGATTTTGGATTAGTTCAAATTAGTAACATGGTTTGTGTTTGTGCACAAAAATTAGTAATATTATTTTTCTATTTCTATGTATTTATTGATATACAATTTAATATTATTGTTTTATCATATAATTTAGTTAAGAATGTGTTTTTCAGTTCTAAAACTTAATTCAATGCATTTGTAACCATAATTTTTTAATAATATATGTCATCTTTATTTTGATTAAACCTATCATCTTTATTTTGCAAAAATGTAACTCATAGTTTATTCACACCAATTTTTTATATGTGGAATCTATGTATGCCTATATAGCTAATTAGGGATAATGCTGAATGACATAATCTCATTTCACATAGATTGTATGAGGTCATGTACCCCTACCCTTAAATTATTTTAACCTTTTCATTGCTAATTAATTTCACAACTTGATTTCCCAAAAACCAAAAAGGCATTAATTGTGTTATAACCTCTAAGGTTTTGTCTTTCATTCAACTTTAAGTTTTCATTAAGATAAGATCATCAATATGTTTCATTTTATTCTTAATATTTATTGCTTATTCTATTTCAAATTTTATAATTCATTTGATCTAATTAACTTTAATTTTTCATTCAATTACCTCCTTTTTATTTGATTTGGATCCAAGATAAATTAAGATTCAATTCTTTTTTAACCCATTTACTAAGTAGAATTGAAGGCAAAACCATTCATTAAGGCCTTTTATGATCATGTTTTCACAATTTCCTTAACAATTCTATTGAGGCTTATTAATTTCTTATTAAATCAATGTATGTTTAGTCAAATAGATCTAATATTGACTTAATGTTAGATTTGCATCATACAAAACACAAAATGGTTCTTTAATTAGACATAATTTCTAAAGGGGGAAACCTAGTCCATTTACTTACATGTTTCATTATTTTTATCTTGATCTAATAAATAATCCATATTGAGTCAAATTAGAACAATATTCATTACATAAGATAATAGGGTAACACATGAAATCACTTAAACATCATTTATCTATTTTTAGAGCAAGCCCTTCAATTTGTTTTAGTTAATGTTATGCTTGCAATGAAATTTAGAATTCACAACATGAAGGAACCAATTATTTAATTATATAAGGAAAGTTCCATTTTTTTATGATTCAATGATAAAGTCAATTATTTAAATTTTTCATTATTTTATAGATAGGCAACATACTTAAGATGAGATACATTATATATAAAAATTATAATAAATTTAGGAGGTTTAATAAATCAAATGTGGAAGATTTAATGATCTAAGCATCCATAGATCTAATAAATCTTATTGTAAATAAATTTTAGTTAGTAGTCTAAAATAAATTATATATCATTAAAAAAGGCAATCAACAATAAAAAAATAGGAAACAACTTCCATTTTAGCATAAATATTACATGTTTATCTTTTTTTAAAGAAATCAATAAAGAGTGAACAAATCTATGTCTATAGATAGATACATATCAATAAAATAATGGAATTATTTCAACCTCTACCAAACTTCAATAAAGTTCTAACATTTTTAAGTTAATATTTTTAAATATAAGAAAAAAGACCAATTGTGAAAGAAGACACATCAATAATAACATTAAATTCTATATATATTATGAGTTTCATTGACTATTAAAAATTAAGGCATATTTAGTAGATTGTAAATTGAGAGTCAATTGTCATTGTAGATTATATACTTAACATCACAAAAAGGAAAAACAAATCAATTTTGAAAAACTATAGAATATTGATTAGTTCAAGTCACTCCTCAATGAAATGTAAGATCCTTTCATGATCTTCCTTATTTAGTTTCCACTTAGTTTGGTCACATGTTTGTTTCAATCTAGGAAGATATAAGCCAATTAAAATAACATGGTGGCTATAATGCAAGACTTTGTTATCTGGTTCATAATCAATAAAGTGAATCCCACTAGGAATAACCTTCACTTGTCTCAAATATGTCTCCTAAAGCACAACTGACCCAATAATAAATAATTTTCTCTCACTTATCATATCTTTTCTTAACTTGTTTCTTTGTTCTATGCACCACAATAAGTAGTAACTAACATTTTTAGAGTTTTTGCTATCAATTACTACAAAATAGTGTCTTGTAATATAAAAAATAAATTATATGATATATGAATTTTTATTATAATCTAAACAAGAAACAATTTAATTTATTCTATATTAAAGAATCATATATATAACAAGGCTTATATAGTTACCTATTTCAACTAGCCCAGATATGTGGTCATAATCTAATGATATCAAAGGAGCATACTAAAGGATGTCATCTTGATCTACCCCATAGGAATCATTCACAAATAGATGTATCATATTCTATTTCCTAGCATAACCATGGGCTTGACTATTATAGTTATTATAGTCTCCTACCATGCAATCATAAAAAAAATAAGAATAATCTCTTTTTTAAGTGCCCGATTATGATTATTGGTGCTCATCACAAAATGAAATGAGTTCGCATTGGGTATTATTTGACAACCATGCAATGATGTGCGATCAATTATTGTTCAAATATGCAATAAATTTAAAAATTAAACATAATATAATTTATTTAATAACAATGAATGGAATACATTAAATGCATAACATATATGTAATTTCCCAAAACACCCTGTGTGGAGGTGGCTTCTTCCCAACTAAAGATGCACCATTTGAAAAATGTAACCTATAACATTCAAAGACAGTATGGGCATCACTCAAATGATATCAATAATAGTTCATACTCCATTTCCTTAGAGCACTCTTGACGCTAACACTGACACCATCATGTTCCCCCTTCCCATGACCACTCTAAAAAAAAATCCACACATGAGGCTTGTTAATAAATCTATCATACATACAAATTTAAAAATAAATCCTTAAATATTTGAACTATGGTGCACAACCATTTGACCAAACATAGTGTTTTTAAAATTTACATGGCGCTTATCTAGATCTTCAAAAAATAACTTAAAATAATGTTGAACAAAATGTGTGTCATGGTCTTTATCATCACTAATGTTGAAGTGATATTATTTTATGATAAATGGTTTAATATAAGAACTAGAAACTCTTTCTAAGTCTAGTTGTGCATGCCTATAACACACATGCACTATGATAGTCACATGCACAGTGTGATAGTATTGTGTCTAAATATTCTTTTGATGAGAAAATGAATAATTTTTTGTAAATTCAACCACTGACACAATTGATCCTAGAGGGAATGTGTTATTAAATATTTTAAACTAATTTTATTAACGCTTTGCATAGTGACAATGTTTAATATGAGAACCAATCAACTTATGAAAACTTTCCATGAATGTGGCAACATGGACCACATCTTATGAGAAGTCTAACGTCATAGTAGATTTTATTATTTTTGTGTCATATTTGATGTATTTGAACCTAAATAAAAACACATATATGTATATGTTACAGACATATTATAAAAATAATTCCTATTTACATTTAAATAATAGTTATACACAAATCAAAACTCACCACTTCCAACTCACACTCTGAATGGTGTCATTATCTTCAATGCTTATTGGAAATTTAGCCAAATTTGCACATGTTTCACAAACACCTTTAATGTAAGGCATGATACCAACCACATCATCCTTTAACTTTTCACACATAATATATTCTATAAATACATTGATGCATTTAGGTGGTGTATTTTAGAAACCATACTTTGATTCCATTAACAATCTATACACCTAAATTAAATTGTTATAAAAATACATGTTGTAAATGAAATAATATTACGAACTTCAATATAATTTAATAAAAAATGTGATAAATCCATGAAATTTCAAATGAATATATTTATATAATTGATAATGAAGCTCAAACTTAACATGATTTTGAAAATAACATGTTTCAAGGAATTTATTTTGCTTCACATACCAAGGTTTCAAAATCTCATACATTTATTGCCTAATCTTAATATACAATTTTCTTTACAAAATTTGACATAAAAATAATATTTTTTTATATCAATCTAATGTTTATCATGTTATTAATATTGGTTAGGACCAATTATATTCTTTAGAACATCCCTAACATTTGAAGAAGCTCATATATTATGATTCTAGAAATCAAAAACTAACCTTCAAACACCCTCTTCAATCTTATCAGAATGAAGAGATATGATCATTAATGCCCAATTTATTTCTAAACTATTATCATCTAGGACATTTATCCTCTTCAAATATTTATTTATTATCTTTCTAGAAACACCTAATACATTTGACATAGCACTTACATGTCAAAATATTGATTTTTTTATTTACATTTGAGCTCAACATCACTCTACATGAAATGATTTCATCATTTAATTGAGTTTTTTACACACTAAATCCAACCTCCTAAACACATTTTACACTACTTCCTCTCCAAGGGTTTGTATCTTGTTTTATTTTAAATCCACTCCCAATATTTCTTAAAAATATTTCATCACATCACAATCTATAAGAGAAACTAACAATTGAGAATTACCAATTTCATTGAAACTTCTAAATTAGATCGCAAATATGTGTTTAAAATTTATATGGATAATTCTTTGAGGTTTCCTCATATCTTACTCATATTTTTCTAATTTCTCAATATCCATATTCATTAGATGGTTCACATTTTTCTTTGGTAGTTATTTACACACTTTCTTAATAAATTTTCCATGTGGTTCAGGATATAGGGCATGGTCATGGTCATTAGTCACATTAATATTAACATACCTTTATTCTATATATTCTTCAATCATATCAATATTGGTAGGCTCTTCAATAACTAGAACAAAAACAATTTATTGAATGGCATCAAATGTAAATTACTAGTCCTATTTTTATAATGAAATGCACTCATAAATTAATTCATGTGGTTTAATCATGCATTTATGAAGTTTTTAAACACTTATGCAAATACCAAGTAAAGATTCTTCCTTATTCACATGGATAGTTTGATTAGATTCAACATTAGTGCTCATCCAGTTTGTAGGCTTTATTTTTTTCTTCTTATATAATTCACGTCTTAGTCTTTTTTTTTAGCTTCATCTTTGACAGTAAACTTTCTTTTCCTCTTGCTTTGCCTATTAATTTTATTTACCATCTGATAAGTTTTTAAATTTTCACCTAAAAAAAATTATACCAAATTTTTCTTATTAATTCTATACAACTAGAATACAACAAACTTTCCCTTGATACTAGTTGACATGAGTCCATGTACTAGCTTATGCCACATGAAATCCAAAGAAAATATTTTTATTTTTCACCACATATGGGAACTATAGTGGGTTAAATTGGAAAATTATAAGGGTTAAATTGGAGTATAAAATATGTTAAATATGATTAATAAATATACACATAGAATCAAGATAGATTAAAAATAAAACACATTTCAGTTAGCATATAATTATTCACAACTTTGATTTATACATAACCCAACACTTTTTTGTATAAAGAGATAAAATAATCCATCATTCATAATCAAAGTGAAGCTTTACAAGGAGGAAAAAGATCAAATATTTGAGTTTTGTACCTTTGTTATTCACTATAACTAGAACTAAAATCTAAAGTGCAATGTTAAACATACAGGGCACACAAATAGCACTTGAACATTATATAACCCTAGCCATTATGAATTAATACTTTATGCTTTGGAATAATATATTGATATTATTTTCATTGGGGAGATTTATTTCTAAATATATAGTCCATAGAAGGATTACATAGTTTTTGTATATTGAACATCACATGATCATAATTAGTATCAATTATACATAAAGGAGAAACACTAGCTATTGCATCAACATGATTATTATCTTTCCAAGGAATAGTTTTATTAGAGAAATAAAAAAAATTATGTTATTATTACATTAGACCATATCTTTATAATGGATAAGGTTTTTTGTGTTGAAAAAAAATTGTTTAAAATTTTGGAAGAAAATATTAATATGCAAGTATAAGTAGCAAACATGTAGGAAAGTGTGAAGATGTCAAATAGTGCACCAATAGGATGATTATTTATATAAGGTCTATTTATAGTGGTAATTAGTCTATCAATAATACCCATAGTATTAAATGATGGGTGACCACTATAACTTGATTTCAAGACTAAATATAGTATTCAAGGATGATGGGTGAATATGAGATCAATGGGGGATGGAAGATAAGATATAGGATGAGATGAATAGAAACTATAGGATGGGTGTTAGGTGAATGGATAATATGTGGAAAATATGGGATGTTATTTGTTAAGATATAAGATGGATAAGATGGGTCATATAAATTACTTAGGATAAGGATGTGGATGTTATTGGATATGAAGGGTGTGGAAGATGTAAGGTGGATACTAGGTGGGTGAATATAGACAAGATATTAGATGATGTCTAGGATATAAAGCTAAAAGTGTGAGATGGTAGACAATATAACATGGGTAGATGATATAGGGTGGACTTGGTTAAATATATAACGGGGTAGGTAGAGACTATAAGATAGATAGTAGATTAGATGGAAAATGGAAGATGAGGATGTGGAAGATATGAAATAAGCATGAGATGTAAGATGAATGTGGTTTAGAATGATGATAATGGATCTTATCGTATGGATATCTAAGGTGTCATGCACAAAATGGGGTCTAACTAACTCAGTTTGTAAACAATACGGGTTTAACATAATACTTAAACAACACACACAATGATAAGTCCTAAAGTTAGTAAATTGAATAGGGTGTGTAATATAATGCTCATAATGTTTTACAACTTCTTAAGTGAGGCTATAGGATATTGACCCATTACGGAATCAACCAACCCCTCTCAACCCCATTTGCATGTAATGACTTCTTATGGGTTTATCTTACCCGCTATATAAAAATTCCTATTATGACTAAAGGGTCCTATGGTAGGTTTTCACAATGGTTTTTAGGTGCATATATAATATAATTGAAGGTATAGTGGGGTCCAAGTCCATATATAATGATGTTTAACTACAGTATGTATTGGAGCTTAACTACCCCTCATTCCATAGAACCCTTTATGGGGAATTACACTTAAGTGTTGAGTGATATCTCTCTTGATTTTTATACTCTGATAGGACACGAAGTTTGATCTAGTGCGTGGTGATGAAATCCACATCACTAACCCCTAATTTCTAAGCCTATGCATGGGGATGAATTACACATCACATGATATCCTAGACTCAGGTTGGGGTAATAAAGAGGTAAAACATGATTAATTTACCAATTAATTATTCTATGTCAAGAAAATATAAGTATATAAAATCAAACTACACACAACAAGTAAATATATACAAAACAATAAAAGTAAGATATAACTATTTTTTCACCCCTCCTACAAGCACAAAGGTTAGAAAACACAATAGGGAACCTTGGTCTTGATAGGCCCTACACGAAAATGGGTTAGTAGTTTAATTTTTTACAAAACTACAACTCCTTGCAAAACCAAAATTACTTAGTGCAAAATTGTAACAAAAAACATGTGGAATTTGTCTATAACTAGAAATGGATTTAAAACCTTACCACTATTAATACTCTTCAATATGTCATCATTGTTAAAACATGTGGAATTTGGCTTGTTGGAATGTAGATGCCCCTAAAAATATTAAACTATATCAAAAATTTAAAATATTATTTCATGAATAGTAATATTATCTTTTTTATGAATGGTAATATTATGATTTACCTTCACATATGATAATAGGAATGTATAACAAACATCACAAGGTAAAGAAACACATAGATAACCTCCTACTACTCAAATGGACAAAGAAGGATCACATTTATAACTTACATTTATTTCATGGTTTAATAATTTTCATCAATTTGGCCATAATTCGTATGACTTACATAATTTTTTATGGATTTATGTCACTTAAGTCTGTTATCTGCACTCATTCATGGGGTGGATTTAAGTTTTTATCTTCCTTTTATTAAATGAGCAAAAAACATTAGTTTAGCTTAATGATTCAGAGTTGTCTACTATAATATAATATGAACTCTTTGTAATTATTTAGATAGTGTGAAGTGACACTCACCACACCCCATTAAAAAATACATGACAAATAACTCACTAGAGTATAGATTGTTGGTAAAAAAACTACAATGGAATGATCTTACATGGCATAAAAAAATTGTAACATATTGGGTAGAGCCCCGAATTGAAATACACACCCCATCTAGCCACTACATCTCTTGAATTTGGTCAAAGAAAATGGAAATGTACCAAATGATAATATTTACACAACATATTTTTACTCCCTCTAGCTTAGAATATCTTCAAAATGTGATCTTGGACCCAAAAAATAAATGGAGAATTAGAGTCATGTTGAACAAACATGGATTTATTTAGAGGTTTTGATATTATTGATAACTCTTTGAAAATCTTCTTCATTTGTTTTGTTGAATTGTTTGAGATGTTGAGGCTAAAAATGGAGGAAGTTCCTGCTTGAGTTGATTATGGCTTATCAAATTAAAATCAGGGTTCATTTGAATGAATAAAAAGATCCTTCAACTGAAAATTATAGTTTTAAGATTTTCACACACCTACAATTTAAAATTTAAAATAGAAAATTCATGGCATAAACTTGTTTTGATATTTTGGTGTTATATTTGATATATTCGGTTTTAGGTATTAGAAAGGGAGGAACTAAAACTAAAAGTTGGTGGATTGTAGTTTAATGCAATTATTTTTGTTCTCCTATATAGTCTGTAACTTTTAGGATACAATGGAGGCATTATAAATTTGATATGTTATGTATCAACATTTTGTTAAATAATCAACCATCAACATAAACACATCAGGAATTTACTTTGAGCTATTGGAAATGAATGATTAAATTCAAAAAATTTAGTATTATGTGCCATTTAACCATATCAAACTCCATTAATATCAGTGTCTTTATATTTTTATCATAGTTTATGTGATGATATATTTTCAAAATCTATCCTCAAGATACCATCATCATCAAGTGTGGAATATATTTTTTGGTTGGATATATTTATATGCATATGTCTTTAGAAGATTAAAAATGTAACTTTAAACTTAAATAGATACATGGCATGATGAAAATAAACTTTAACAAATATTTCTAAGAATGTACAAAATCTTGAAAGTAAAAATAGGGAACCAAATTATAATAGAGGCATGCCCTACACGTGTTATTTTTATCCTTTAGTTAAGGACCCATATATTCACTAATGACAACTCCAGCTATGAGTTCCACTCTCTTAAATTCTAAGTGTATAGACATAATAGCACACAAGTATGTCGAAGCGTGTAAAAAATTAAGGAATGTGGAATTTGGATACCCATTATTTATTCCACAGGTGAAAAATACAAATATATAAGACAAATTTTTATCAATTCTAGGTGTAAATACAATGAAGTATTTTGTGGGTGCATTTTGTTTACCTTGTTGAAGACCTGGCATGGTCTTTTGGATATGAATCCATATGTACAAGTAAAAAGTTATGAGTTCCATTTTCATTATTCTAATGCTATTTTTCTCACAAAAATTCTCAGAGAATCTATAAGAAAATGGGGGTGCTTTGTAGAAGCCAATCAATATAGATCAACAAAAAGGAGAATTTCAAGCCTCCTTTATTTTTAAAATTTTATTTCTAATTATTCACTTTGAGACAAATAAGTTTTGTTAGGTGTATTTTAGGACTAAAATTTTAACAGAAAATATAAATGATGATTTTAAACAAACCATTCTACCATCAATGATGTGCTTCTCTTGAACAACTTATCTTTTGTTAAAACTTCTAGCACATAACCAAATCTTATCTTTTGTTAAAACTTCTAACATATGATTTTATAATTTTACAATTATTCATTCAATTATCTCTTAGTGTATTTTATTATATATTTTGATAAACTAAGGAAGAAGAGAATGAGATTAGGCACAGACATTGAAAATCTATTAGGATAGTTTTATTTGTTAAGAAATAGAGTATCTCATAATATCAATACCTATTCCATTAGAGGAACTTCTACATAAGGCACAAATCCCTCAAAATATTGAAGACATAGGTATCCAAGTTTATATTTTAGATTCCACATGTTATCATGATAAAGGAAAGATGAATCTTCTAAGCATTGTTCCACAATCTTGTTCTTTTACTAGAAATTTAAGATTCACTTTGAAAACTTAAAGATCTTTCACTGAACTTCCCACTTTCACTATCATTGCAAGAATCACTGCTTGAATCCCTAAGATCAAATTCCCCATCATTCTCATCTCTCACATTCCTATGAACCCATATCACAATCAATTTATCCTCCCTACAATTTTAAACCCAAGAGAGACTAGTATCAAAAGTGGCAACAATATTGATAGGAAAAATTATGGAAAGTGGTGCAATGGATGAATAAAGTGGCATGATGGTGGAGAAAGTTACTTGGGCACAAATTTTGAATATTGCTCTTTTACTTGGAAAGCTCTCATTGGCTTGAAAATGCCATTTCGGATGCCAGATTTTAGGAAGAAAAAATAAAATAAAAACACATGACTCCACGTATAAATAAGTCTATTTATTAGATTTCATATATATATATATATATATATATATATATATATATATATATATATATATATATATAGTATTTATTATGATTTATTTAATGACATATTATTTTTTATAAAGTAAAGTATCATATTTTCAATGTGCAAAGAAAAATATTGGATTTTGAGATAAAAATTAAAAAATAGATTGATGCACTTTATTTTAATGTCCTTATTCTAGTGGTGACAAAATAGATCCATTTTGACATATATATAAAAAATTATTGCGAGGATAAGTCAAAGTGTCGATATTAAAGTATCATATTTTCAATGTGTAAAGAAAAATATTGTATTTTGAGTTAAAATTTTAAAAATATATTGATGCACTTGATTTTAATGTCCTTATTCTAATGGTGAAAAAATATATCCATTTTGACATATATATATATATATATATATATATATATATATATATATATATATATATATATATATAGTGAGGATAAGTCAAAGTGTCGATATTATGTTCCATGATCATATATATATATATATATATATATATATATATATATATATATATATATATATATAGTATTTATTTTGATTTATTTAATAACATATTATTTTTTATAAAGTAAAGTATCATATTTTCAATGTGCAAAGAAAAATATTAGATTTTGAGTTAAAAATTTAAAAATATATTGATGTACTTGATTTTAATTTCCTTATTCTAATGGTGAAAAAATAGATCCATTTTGACATATATATAAAAATTTATTGCGAGGATAAGTCAAAGTGTCAATATTATGTTCCATGATCATTAAAAATTTAATAAAAATAAATAATTTATCAAAAAATTAAAAAATATATATATCTTACACTACATCCATGTTTTTAGGACATCTTTGCAAAAAATATTTAAAAAATATTACATTTTAAAAATATTATGACGATGAGAAATCTATCACCCAAAAAAATTTCTATACATAAAATATACACACAATGTATTTAGGCATTAAAAAATCTATTTTTTTATTTTATTTTTTTAATTTAAAAAAATATAATTATAATCTAAACTTAGAATTAAATATTTAATTAGTTTACACTATTTTCACATTTTATATGATTCAATCATTATTGTCTATACAAATTGAAAAATGTGTACATTTTCATTCTTTACTATCCCCTTTCTCCTAAAAAGTGGGACACACTATCATGCTCCAACACATATAATATTTTTATAAATCATAGAAGATTCTTACCTCTTTTATTCTTATTATAATATGCCACTACATCATTTACTTTACCTTTTCTTCATTCATCCTCTATCCATTTGTTAAAATTACAAATCACAAAAATGCCAATTTTTTTTTGCATAAACCCACACTTATTCAAATTTACATAGATATTATTATTTTATAAAAAATATAATACCATTCACAAATTATTTAATTTCTCTTATTTATTCTTAATAACTATCAAAATATCATCAAAATAAACCACTACAAACTTATCAATGTACTCTTGTAGTATTGTTTTCATCATTCTCATAAATGTAATGGGTGCATTAGATCATTTTTAATGACATCACCATCCACTCATATATTCCATCCCTATTCTTGAATTCAATATTCCATTTATTTTTTTCATCAATCCGAATCTAATAGTAATCAATCCTTAGATCAATTTTAGTAAAGTATCTTTCTCCCAACAGAACATTCATAATATCATCTACATGAGGTATATAAAATTTGTATTATATGTAAATTTTATTCAATAATATATTATCCAAACACATCCTCAACCCCACATCATTATTTGGACACAAAATTGCATGTGTTACATATGGAATCATACAATACCTTACTAAAGCTTTTCTCACCAATTTAGTAACATGTTTAGTCAATTCTACATGTTTTGTTGGGCTCATCTTATAAGCTACTTGATTGGGTAGAGTTGATCCTATAATCAAATCAATATGATGTTTAATATATCTCTTTGGTGGTAAACCATATGTTATCTCATCATGTATAACATCTACATATTCTTTCAACACTTATGTCTTCTTTCTTTGTTATTAATGCATAACAACAACCTATAATCTTCATGTCTTTAATAAATTATTTTGTAGAAAACATGATTTATACCTACCTTTCTTCTTTAAGATGTATTAAAAACAAATTTTTACCACCCTTTTTAAAAGTATATGTATTATTTGATCCATTATGAATTGGTTTTATGTCATATTGTCACGGCCTTTCCAAAACCACATGGCATGCATCCATTGGAATAACATCACATCATTTTTCATATTTGTAAGTTTTTACCATATAAAACTTGATAAAATACATTTATCTAATGAAAATTCATTTCCTTTATTAAACCATGAAATCTAATAAGGATAGGGATGTTTTTTACATTGCAAACCTAGTTTCTCAATCATGTCCTTAGAAACTATAATTCCATAACTAATGCCTTATATAATTTTTTTTGTATATCTTAAGTCCTAAAGTAACCTTGTTTATATATATATATATATATATATATATATATATATATATCACCACTTTACTTATTTTTCACTTGATATTTCATTGGAACAATCATTGTTCTCCTTGTCATGCGATTTTATCCAATATATGTTGATGTAAATTTTGTAATTTGATATTTTGTCTCATCCTCAACTCAATTCACTCTTGGGTAGTCCTCTTTTCTCCTTTCTTGTTTGTTATACTATATACACTTAAATTCTCTATCCTTCTTTTCCACATATGTAACAAATATAAGGCCTACATTGATTTATAAACCACCCTATAGCACCACCATAGTCTCATCCTCTCTAAAATATTATTCTTCTTTGTTGATAGTGAAACCATTTTCTAGTATCTTCTTGATTTTATTCACCATGTGTTGATTTCATTCTAGTAGGATTAAACCCACCTCTAGTGGTACTGAACCCACCTCATCCCATTATTGGAGGGGATTATCCTCTTCTTTGACTACTTGATATTTTGAATGTCTATCTATTTTATTTTTGTCTACCTTCAAAGATTATTGATAAGATTATTTCAAGCAAATTATTATATACATGCTCAATTCATATTGAATAGAAAACTTCAAACAATTTACATACCTTGTAACTATTTATTGTTTTGTTTCATCATGTTTCACTTGTATGTAAAGCTTGTAAAACTTAACAATATTTTTTTATATATTGTGATCCCTTTGCCTTAAATAATGGAATATTTTTTATAGGATTTGTGCATAATCCACATGAAGAAATATATCCCTCAACATCTTCTCCATCTTGGTCCACATGTTTATCTTCTCTTTACCCTTGCTCTATCTCCTTTTATGCAGTCAATCCCACCCAATCATTAGATGAACCTTCAATTTAGTTCATACAAAACCTAATTGATTATATTATCTTATATTTTTTCATTTAAAAAAATTATCCATGTTGTTTATCCAATTTATCAACTCCTCTAGTTTTAAACCACCTCTATAATATGAAACATCAACCTTGATTAATTTATTCCTTCCATATAAATCCATAACCATCTTCTATTACATTGATGGTATTTAATATTACTCCTCTTATTTAATTTCATCCTCACAATCTATTTATTCCTTTGTTTTATCTTTTGCTTGTCTTTGTATTTGATTTGTGATAATTGTAGTTAATTGTTCCACTTACCTATGTAGATCTTGGATAATATTTTTCATCTGAGTAATTCGTCGTTATCCTTGTCCTATCACCATATCTTACATGTGTTATTCAATCATAAAATATTTGACCAAAATATAAAAATATCAATTCACAAAGATATTACCTTCAATATTGAAATTTGTTGTAATACTAGATGATGAAAATATAAACTAGCTAAACAAAAATATCAATAGGCATACGCTTAGAATTTTTATGAAAGTAACATTCTTTGTTGATTCTCATTGAATGAATAAAATATTTTTTAAGAGTCTTTAAATAAATCTTAACTCAAAATCAGAGTTGGCATGCATAATAAAAATATATAAATGAATCGAAAGCTACCTAAAGCTAAATGACCCATGCCATTTTTAAAAAATTGTAATTTCTAGTAACTTTCATTTTGTAATAAGTTTTCAATTACTATTTTTAGTAAGTTTTGTATGAAATCTCAGATGGACCTAAAAATATCCACATATATTCTAAATAATAAAATTGATGTAATGGACAAAATTCAACTTAATTTCATGTCTGGTTACAAAATATCTTGTTTTTAAAAAATAGAATAAATTGAATAAAATTAAAATGTAGTTTTGGACCCTTATATGGTCACGTATGGCCTCTAAAAAGTTATAAAAACATATATAAATGAGTAAGGTGAGTTATATTTGAATTAATTTTGTTGAGATGATCATTTTAACATAAATAAAAGCTCAAATGGAGTAACAAATCAAAATTTATGGACTTTATAAGTTTGGTCTATACATCACATATACACCATCAGCATAATGTATTATTAAAATAGATATATTCACTCATTAAAACACACTATATTACATGTTTAATATACAATGTATGTGTGCAACCAAAAATGGTGGCACTAGAACATGACTCTCTAAAAGATTACATATTCACTATCTCAAGAGATGACTCTAAGCTCCATTGATTTCCATTAAAACCAAAGTAGTTATTATATAAAAAAAATTATATGGTTGTGAGAAATTATCATTTTTGAAGTTAAAGATGGGATCAATCCCTGAGTTATACCTAAGCCTTCTCACATATGTGAGGATAACTACCACATTAATTATGTATTTAATAATTGTGTACATATAATACATCGTACCTTGGTAACACATCTATCTAATGTGTAATTTACATCAAGTATGAATATAAAACACTCTAACACATCCTTGAATATCAACTTAGATGATATAGTAAAAATAAATTTTTATGCACATAAGTATGGGTCCCGATAGATAGGCTTAATGAGGTACCCATGTATAATGAAAAATAAACAATCAAAGTGAAAATGCTAAAGTAAATGTCTACTAAATTTGATGAATTATCCACTAGAGTTAATAAACACTAGCTTCCAAGAATTAGTTGTGTGAACAAAAGTGACTATTGGTATGCATTTCATCTAAACTAAATGCATGGTTTGTTGATTCTGAATGGAGTGTTATAGAGATCCTCCAAGAAATAAATAGTTTACAAAAAAAGTGATATATAACTCCTTTAGGAAACTATTAAGCTCTGTGCTTTTTAGGAACAATCAATAGGTGTATATCATACTTGAGCAACCAAAGAAGCATTAGCAGTACACAACACCTAGTTTACTACTGACTAGGGAGTGAAGAAAAGTGGTTCAATATCTCGACAAGTGTTAATACAATAGGTGTGTGAAAAAAGAACTAAAAACCCTCAAGTGAGAGTTCTCATATTCCACATGAATAAAAATTGTAAGGTGAATTAAAAATACCCTCAAGATAGACCCATATCTAATGTATAGCCAAACATAAGAACTAATAGCTCATTGTGATGTACTACATAAACTAAAAATATGGTCCTATAAACATGTAAGATGATGTAAAAAGGATGTTTTCCTTCCTATTAGGTAGTTAGGTCATTATAACCCCTACACATTATCTTAATATACTTAGATTGTGATCTATATAGCTTGGAAAAAAAGCTTAGATTATCATATTTAGGTGAAATGAAAATAAAAATTTACTTTCTTGGCACTTTAGACATAATGGAAATATCTAATACCCACCAAAAACATAAAAAGATTGTTGAAAATGTATTCAATGGAACTCTTCTATATTTAGATCTAAAACTGGTACATGAATCTGACCAAATGAATGAACTGAATATCAACAAAAGATATGGGACATGCAAAGAACTATTCATAGAAGTTGATGAAGAGAAAGAAAATTATCCTTGATACTTGAGTCTTGCTAAGGATTGATGATTTGGAGTGCCTAAGGCTCCTCCTATAATTTTCTCTCTCTTGATATTCTTAACAACCAAGCTTTGAGAGTGATATGTATCTCCTCTCAAACACTCTCGTTGATCTTCTCAAGAAAGTCTGTTCTGATACCATGTTAACAATGTTAATATATTTGACATGAATATTCAACATAGACACCATCAACATAAAGTATTTATAAAAGAGGGATATTTATCAGTAAAGACACATTACGTTAACTATGTGTAATATACAATGTATGTGTATAAATAGCAATGGTTTCACTAGAACATGACACTTTAAAGACTACATATCCACTAGCTTAGAAGATGACTCTAAGCTCCATTACTTTTCAAAAGAACACATATTTTTATTATATAATAAAAGTAATGTGTGAGTGAGAGATTATTATTGATGGAGTAAAAGGTGGCTCCATTCCATAAGTTACACTAACCCTTCTTATACATGTGAGGATAACTATCAAATTAATTGTATATTTAATAATTGTCTGCACATAATAAATCATACCTTGTCAACACATCTACCTACAGTGGACCTCACATCATGTGTGAATATGAAAGTTTCCAACAAACACCCTAAACAAGTGAAAAAGTGATTGGGCTATTATTAAAAAGGACACTTTTGAATGAGCCTAGAAAGACGACCACCAATGACTTGAAATTTCAAAACATGTTGCTTGGTGAGAATGACATGATCTAACCATTGGATAATTTAATCATGGCTAATGTAGAATTTGGACCATGTAAATCATATATCTATGTTATCAAACTAATTCAAAAATTTATAGTTTGACAAACCCCAATAATTTTCAAAATAAAATCAAATTTACATTCACCAATGCACCAACAATTAGCATAGCTCTACCTTTGTCTTTAGGTTATTTAATCATATTAAAATCATCATATATTAAAGAGATGTAATATGAAATATTTTTAATAAGGAAGTGTCATAAATTATCCCACTTAAAACCATCATTTAGTGCATAAATTTATACAGTACCTAGTGTGCGACCACTGATATCAAATATGACCCACACAAAATAGTGCATTGAATCTTATATATAAAAAAATATTGAAGAGGCACCTTAAAGAAAACCCAAATATAATTGTCATGGTAAATAACTTTAAATTAGTTTATACAAAAAATTCCGAAACGTTGATTTCTTAAAGGTATATAATATCAAAGACACCTATTAGGCGACAAGAAAATCTCACAGATCTTTCTTAAGTCCCAATGAAGAGGCACATTCTCTGAGATAATATTAATGTCTAACGGGGGCATCCACCATGCGTAGTTCTACCTAGCCACTTTCATTTTCAACTGGTGGAATAAATTAGTTCCAAGAAGGGCTTTCTATTTTCGATAAAAATAATCTACAACGGAAATGGAGTATTTATTTTCCATCTTATCTCCACTCAGAAAGTCATCATTCGTATGAAGTGGTTTGTGAGACATACTAGAAGGTGGAAGAATCGCTTAAATGCACTTGGTTTATTTCTTCAGCTGTTATAGCATGCGAATTTTGGATCAAACTCCTTACTTTTTTTGTACCTCTTGTTATGGTGCGTCAGTGGTAGATTCTGTTAGAAAGTCAAGTTAATTGGAGATAATTTCTCCCACCTCCCTCCTTTATCATGCAAGATGTTAAGCATCAGTTAGTAAACTGACAGTTAGGATTCAGTTAGATAACAATCAGTTAGATATGAGTTTGTTTGAACAAGCAGTTAGTTAAGTAGTTGAAGCTAATAATAGATGAGTCTATTTTCAGTTATTGTTTAGTTTTTAAATCTATAAAAAGACGCTAAGGGCGCACATTGTAATCAAGGGAAATTAGAAGATGAATAGAATTGTGTTTCTCAAGATTGCTGTAGCTTTCTGAGTTCTGAGTTAATAGTTCTTGTTTTCTTGTTTATTTTCTATTCATATTTTCCTTCAAATTGGTATCAGAGCACAGGTTGTGGTAGAAGAGTGCAGGTTAGAAAGAGAAAACCCTGGTTAGAAAAGCAGCCAGCAAGGGGAGCGAAGCAGTCGGGTGAAGGAAAAGCGCAGGTATTGCCAGCAGGCAGCGCAGAGACCGACATCGGCAGTTATAGACCGACATCGGCCGACCCCAGACCAACAAGTGACCGACGACGGCAGAAAGAACCGACGTCGGTGATTTCAGCGACCGACCTCGGCAGTGTAACCGACGGCGGTGACTGTGTGTCAGAAACAGTGACCCGAAAGTCATTCAAGCTTAAGAAATGGCAGCATCTAACAGTATTTCACAGCCTCAAATTCCCATTTTCGATGGTAAGAATTATGATTTTTGGGCAATTAAGATGCGAACTTTATTTTGCTCACAAGATGTATGGGATTTGGTAGAAAGTGGTTTTGTAGAACCGCAGGACGAGGCAGCCCATCTGGCGTTAAATCAAGCACAAAAGGACCACCTTAAAGAGAACAGAAAGAAAGATGCAAAAGCCTTATTTATAATCCAACAGGGATTGGATGAATCGATATTTTCCAGAGTTGCAGCAGCAACGCGATCCAGAGAGGCATGGAAAATCTTGGAGACCACTTATAGAGGTAATACGAAGGTAAAAATTGCTAAATTGCAATCTCTAAGAAGAACTTTTGAAAATTTGCAAATGAATGAATCAGAATCAATAGATCAGTTTATGGGTCAAGTTTTGAATATAGTGAATCAGATTAGATCTAATGGAGAAACGATGACAGATCAGAAGATTATAGAGAAAGTACTCAGATGTTTACCCAGTAAGTTCGATGCTATAGTAGTAGCTATTGAAGAAACTAAAGATTTGGAACAATTATCTGTAGATGAATTAATGGGTTCTTTGTTAACACATGAATCCAGAATGAATAGGAATAACTCTTCGCTTGAGAATGCTTTCAAGTCACAGGTATCAGTTGGCAGAGGAAGAGGAAGAGCCAGGTCAAGCTTCAGAGGAAGAGGCAGAGGCAGATATGGAAAGAACAATTCAGAGGAAGATGAGAACAATAAAAACTACAGTAGTAGAGGAAACTACAACAACAGAGGACGTGGTCACAACCACTCATAGCAAGGTTCTCAAAGGTTTGATAAATCTAATGTTCAATGTTATTATTGCAAGAAATATGGTCATTATGCTAGTGACTGCAGAAATAAACCAGGATATGTGTACAATCAGAATGCTAATTACACAGATGAATCTAGTTCTAATTTCGAAAGCATGTTTCTTACTTGTAATGTTACTCAAGAAAAAGCTAAAGATATTTGGTTTTTAGACAGTGGATGCAGTAATCATATGACAGGAAATAAAGAATTTTTTGCTAGTCTTGATGATTCTGTAAGATCAGAAGTGAAACTAGGAAATGATATCACAGTAGATGTCATGGGTAAAGGTGTCATAAATGTTTTGGCCAAGAATGGTGAAAGAAGATTTATACCTGATGTTTATTTTGTACCTAGATTAAAACATAATCTTTTGAGTGTTGGTCAGTTAGTGCAGAAAGGTTACAGAGTATCTTTTATGGATAATGTCTGCACAATATTGGACAAGGTTCCAAGTGACAGGTTGATAGGAAAAGTGGAGATGACCAAGAATCGCATGTTCCCTCTTCATATTCAGTGCATCCAAGGAGAAGAAGAAGCTCACTACAAATCCATACAGCTAGATCAATCATGGTTATGGCACTTAAGGTACGGACACTTACATTTTGGAGCTTTAAATTTGTTACAGAAGAAAAATATGGTGAAGGGTTTACCACCAATAGAACAGCCAGGAAGTTCATGTGACAGTTGTATTCTGGCAAAACAACATAGAGAGAGTTTTCCAGTAGGAGGCTCATATAGAGCTAAGGTAATATTGGAGTTAGTCCATAGTGATTTATGTGGACCAATGCAAACTCCATCATTTGGAGGTAGTACTTATTTTCTAACATTCATTGATGACTTTAGCAGAAAGACTTGGATCTACTTTCTCAAAAACAAATCTGAAGCATTTGGAAAGTTTAAAGAATTCAAGGCAATGGTTGAAAAGCAGAGTGGCCGATATATCAAGGTACTCAGATCTGATAGAGGTGGTGAATATATGTCTAATCAATTTCAAGATTTTTGTAGATATCATGGAATCAAAAGACAGTTGACTACAAGGTACACACCACAGCAGAATGGTGTAGCAGAAAGAAAGAACAGAACAATCATGGAAATGGCAAGAAGCATGTTGAAAGCTAAACACTTGTCAAATGAATATTGGGCAGAAGCAGTAGCTTGTGCAGTGTATATTCTGAACAGAAGCCCAACAAAGAGTGTCAGAGATCGAATTCCACAAGAAGCATGGAATGGTAAGAAATATAGTGTATATCATTTCAGAATTTTTGGTTGTGTAGCATATTCTCTTATACCATCTAAATTGAGAAAGAAACTTGATGACAGAGGTGAGAAATGCATTTTTATTGGCTATTCTGAAGAATCAAAGGCATATAAGTTATATAACCCAGTTTCAAAGCAAGTGATTATTAGCAGGGATGTTGAATTTAAGGAAGCAGAAGCATGGGATGGTAGCACCATCATTGTTGGGGCACCAATTCCACAGGATGAAGAAGTTTTTGAAGAACAAAATTTGCAAGGTGGACAATCCTCTACACAAACAGGTACAACCACTCCAGTAAGAACACCAAGAAGGTTTGAACAAGGTGAATCATCTAGTCATGCAGGTCACCCTACTCCAAATTCACAAGTAAGTAATGAATCAAATCCAACTCTTGCTACTTTAAGAGCAAGATTTAAAGGTAAGAAGATGAGAAGTTTAAATGAGATTTACAATCAAGAAGAAGAAAAATTAGATTTGGTTTCAAATTTTGCTCTTTTCACTCATGACCCTATGTCTTATGAAGAAGCAGTTAATGAGGAACATTGGCTAAAAGCAATGGATGAAGAATTGAATGCTATTGAAAGAAATCAAACATGGGATCTAACTACTCTACCTGAAGGTAAGGATTGTATTGGAGTTAAATGGGTTTATAAGACTAAATTTGATGCAGATGGAAATGTTGAAAAGCACAAGGCAAGGTTAGTTGCAAAAGGTTTTGCACAAGAACATGGAGTGGACTATAATGAAACATTTGCACCAGTTGCTAGATTGGATACTGTAAGAATGGTATTATCCATAGCTGCTCAAAATAATTGGTATGTATATCAAATGGATGTGAAATCAGCTTTTTTGAATGGATTTCTAGATGAAGAAGTATATGTGAAACAGCCCACAGGTTATGAAGTTCAAGGACATGAAGAAAAAGTTTACAGATTGAAGAAAGCTCTTTATGGTCTTAAGCAAGCACCAAGAGCATGGTATAGCAGGATAGATTCTTATATGATAAGCAAAGGATTCAGCAGAAGCGATAGTGAGCCTACTTTGTACACAAAAATCAGCAAAGAAGGTCAAATTTTAATTGTGTGTTTATATGTTGATGATTTGATTTTTACGGGAAACTTGTCTGTAGACACTTTTAAATCAGCAATGAAGAATGAATTTGAAATGACAGATTTGGGATTAATGAAGTATTTTTTGGGAATAGAAGTTGAACAATCAGAGAAAGGAATATTTATCTGTCAAACAAAGTATGCAAAGGATGTGTTAAAAAGATTTAAGATGCTGAATTGTAAACTAGCACCTACACCAGTTGCTACAGGGACTAAACTTAGCAAAGAAGACAAAGGATCCAATGTTGATTCTACAATATTCAAAAGGCTAGTTGGTAGTTTGATGTATCTTACAGCTACTAGACCAGATATCAGTTATGGGGTTAGCTTAATCTCAAGATTCATGGAGTCACCAAAAGACTCACATTGGCAAGTTGGAAAAAGGATATTAAGATATGTGGCAGGAACTACAGATTATGGAATTTTATATTCCACAACTAACGATTTTAGTTTGATTGGTTTTACAGATAGTGATTTTGCAGGTAGCGTTGATGATAGGAAGAGTACTTCTGGATATGCCTTTATTTTAGGCACAGGTGTGGTCACATGGGCATCCAAAAAGCAGCCTATAGTTACACTTTCATCAGCTGAAGCAGAGTATGTTGCAGCCACATCAGCAGCATGTCAAGCAACATGGATGAGAAGAATATTGAAAGATTTATTACAGGCACAGAAGGAGTCAACACCAATCTTCTGTGATAACAAATCAGCAATCGCTTTATCGAAAAATCATGTGTTTCACAAGAGGAGCAAGCACATAGATACAAGATTTCACTTTATCAAAGAGTTAGTGAACAATGGAGAAATCCATCTAGATTTTTGTAGATCTGAAGATCAACTAGCAGATATATTCACAAAGGCATTACCTAAAGAGACCTTTGATTATTTGAGACAAAATTTAGGCATTGTAAATGCTAAAATTGTAAGTGGTAGAAATTAAGGGGGAGTGTTAGAAAGTCAAGTTAATTGGAGATAATTTCTCCCACCTCCCTCCTTTATCATGCAAGCTGTTAAGCATCAGTTAGTAAACTGACAGTTAGGATTCAGTTAGATAACAATCAGTTAGATATGAGTTTGTTTGAACAAGCAGTTAGTTAAGTAGTTGAAGCTAATAATAGATGAGTCTATTTTCAGTTATTGTTTAGTTTTTAAATCTATAAAAAGACGCTAAAGGTGCACATTGTAATCAAGGGAAATTAGAAGATGAATAGAATTGTGTTTCTCAAGATTGCTGTAGCTTTCTGAGTTCTGAGTTAATAGTTCTTGTTTTCTTGTTTATTTTCTATTTCTATTTTCCTTCAGATTCTATTTCCACCTTCTTCACGTTGGTTGTTTGGGAACTAACGTGGGTTTCTACCACCACCAATAGTTTAGCCTTTAAAGTGCTTTGGTGGTCAATTTGGGCTCAGATTAGGACATAATAAAAAAAATCTTGTGTGTTATGGTTGGAAAATTTGACAATGGAAACAATTTCTAGGTAGGATATCTTCTTTGACACGCACGATGGAAAAAATGTTTTAAAAATGAGACGCCAATAACAACTCAATGTTGCAGGTAGATGACGGCCCTCTCCTCGTGGAAATTTCACTAGCTGACATATGAAACGATGACACTTGATTTTATGTGAAACTTTTCTGTGTCACGTGTGAGAATGGGGTTACTAAACAACAAAGAATTTTTTTTCCAATCTACTCCTACAATATTCATTTTGCCAAGTCATTTTTCAAAATTCTCAATTTATTTGTATGTATTTATGAACTGAGTGTAATGAGACGGTATGTCGACTGCCGCAATTGACCAAAAGTTTTAAACTCCTGATGGCTAGTTTAATACTGCAAACAGGTTAAACACTTGTCATGACTTATTTAAATTGACTGAACAAAAAATAAATAAAAAATGGAACGTATCGGCTAGTTACATATTTCCGTATGTATATGTGAATAGGTGGGAGTGTTTTGGTACGCTTTAACTTGATATTATGGATAACATGCTATGAATTTCAAACTTCCATTATATCTAATAACCTTTATACATCATACTATGGTTAATTTAGATAATTTTTATTATCTAGATGAAATTTATTCATCAACCATCAGAATAACATAATTCCACTACCATGTGAGAGCTCTGGAAGGTAAAGGAGTCCCAAGTATTTGCAAAATTTTATTGCAAGAATTTCGTTTTTAATTATAATCATCAAACAAATTTAATTAAAGACTAAAGAATTTAAAACCTATTATATTTTGATATAAAAATTTGTTAGAGCAAAATTTTTTCTAATTTTTAGTTAAAATGTGATGTCACACCAACTCGTTTTTCTATTGGACTGAGTAATGTATTATGTTTTTTCTTCTTAAAAACATATATAATGCTGCCAAAAAGTTGGTGGTGATCTCGATTAAGTTGTGATGGGAGGGAAACGTAAATTCAAACTAAAATTTTTTAGCCCGCTATTCTTCTAACGGTCGCCTGCACAGGTTTACTGGCTCTTCTTTAAATTGAGTTTGTTAGCCTGTCCTGCTCGATCTAGTGGTCAAAGATTTCGCCAGCAAAAGGGAGACGGGCCCCAAGTTCGATGAGGTCAGTGTCAGAGGATTGCAAAAAAGGGTTTCTAAATCTTGCTCTGTAAAAGTCGATGGGATGCAGCGGCCTCTAAGGATCTTGATTCTCCTTCACAACGGCCCTTCCCTATTCAGTCTCAGCTGCAGTTAGATGCTCTGTCATTAGGCTCTGACCCTCGAAAAGATTCTTTAGGGGACGTCATTTCTGAAGGAGATGGTGGAAAGGTGTGCGTTGGATCTGTGGTTTTGCTCAGATGAGGCTTCTCCTTTGGTAAGCAGAGCTGATTCGGATGGGTTTTTGTGCATCCGAGTCCTCCAAGAAAAGTAGTTAGAGCTAATATCAGTGTCGTCGGTTCTGTGGGTGCCCAAAGGGGACTATTTTCAGCTATTGAAGGGGTTACTCTGCCAGATGTTTTAGCTAGCACTTATGAGCTTGGTTGATGTTTCAGCTAGCACTAGTATAAGTAGTATTGGATAGGATCTTGGAAGGTTTATTTGTTATGTACTTTGGACGTGTTACACGTCTTAGGTAGTTTATAGTCGAGCACTGAAATTTGGTGATCACATATTTATTTTTTCTTATAGTAATAATGTGGGTAATGTTATGATTTATAGTTTAAAGAGGAATGTTTATGTATTTTATTTTTGATTCGTAATTTTGGTATTTATCATATTGTAAGACTGTTTAGAAAGTTATTTATTGACGTGTTTATATATACTTGCACATGGAGTAGTATGATTACAAAAGCACTGAAAAATATATCATTATATTTAAAAACAATTAAATTGATACAATTATAAAGAAAGTTATTTTGTTGAGTTTTCTTCATAAAATTTTCTTAAATAAAATCTTATGTATGATGTAATATTATGTATGTACAATTTTTATTGTTCAATTTTAACATAAATTATATGTTAATATTGATTTTATTGTATATATTTACCAGTAATTGTTTCTTCAAACTAAAATATATCTCAAAAAGTCTGAAAATAGATTGCAAATTCTCCTAAGTGCTGCCCCATACTCCAGAATGTGATTGACAAGTATGTGAGTTCAAACAACACAATAATCTAATGATTAGAACAGCCCCCAGAATGAACTTGGTTAAGTGTCCACAAGCATAGAAATTCCTACGAGAACTTAACCTCTTTAGTGACAGCCATTAGGACCACAAGTAAGTTGCCTTCGAAAATTAAATGAATGGCCGAAGGAACCAAACACAAAAACAACTCATAAATCATTAAACAAAGTAGTGCATAAAAGAATGATGGATGACCCACCTAGAAGAAAGTTCAATTTTAAGCCCATTATTCCACCATCCTCGAGGATTTAATATAGCTGATTTTTTTTTTTCAAAAAATGCAGTACCTCACAAGAAGCTGGTGATATATATAAATATAATTATAAACAATATTGATTGGCAAAGTGAATGTGAGTAATTTTTTTCTTAATTAACTTCCTTTATTCTTGTCAATGAGGATAACCTTTATAATGACAATTTTCATTTGGATGAAGGTGAAGAGTCTCAAAGTTACTCAATAAATTTATGGGAGAGTTAATTTCATGATAGCTATATGAGAATGAAATATTATCAAAAAAGAGATGACTTGTTGGATACCTTGAATAATTAAATTGAGTCACCATTGATCATTTATTCTTATTTTAGTAGCTTGATGATCAAGACATAACAACCTTCCACATTTAATTTCTTGAAATTTGAGTAAAAAATAATTGTCAAATCTATAAGGAGAGTTTGACCTTCAGTCGAATTGTTTGAATTCCATGGGAAATTAAAAAAATAATAAGATAGAGTTTTTCCAATATTATTTTAGAGGATACCTCCACCTCCAAAAAGACTCGGGATATCTTTTTATGCCTCATAAAAAAATTTCATAATAAATATGTTTCATGGGGCTTCTAAAAATCCATTAACCTTTTTTTGCAATTGAGATGGAAGGTTGAAGTTGTTATTCAATATTTTTTTTTTAAGAGAATATGGTGATCCTCTCTGATGATCTTATTTTTAAGAGGCAATAATTTTGCCTTAAAAACCTCATGAATAATCATATCCATTTTAAGATTATGGATATCTCTTGAGAAAGACAGGTTCCTAAAGATTATTCTCTCACAATAAACCCAGATGATCAAAGACAAATCCATTTCCCAAAAGCATATGACTTTATCTCTCCCCTTTTTTATCTAATTAATCAATAATTCTTGAATATAGCCCATTATGTTCATTTTATAAAAGAACTAGAGCTGATTTATCCAAGAAAAATTACAATGAAAGAAGACAAGGTTCAGTGTTTTAGAATTTTCCTTATAGAGGATGCACCAAGAGGGACCCTATAAACAAACACTTTAAATTTTGTCCCAGAACAAATATTTTTTATTCATGTTAATCTACATATCTACATTAGCCTTAGGAATCCCTCAAGGGATCTGAAAATTTTCCACTTGCCATATTCGGGGATTAATACAAGGGATAAACTTATTAAATCCTTGTAAAAATCCTCTTAAGGGTTTCTAACCTATTTAATTAAATATCTATGCTCTAAAATACTAATACTATGAGTGTTCAATAAGAGAGTTGGTTGGAAATTGAAAGACTTGAGTTTCACCATCTTTTTGAATGTCCCAAACATGTTGATTTTCAAAAAAATAATGGTGAACTATGGATATTCATAGGATTTATATGTAATATTATAAAATGGTAAAATAAGGATGATTTTATAGATGACCCACACTAGACACAACATCCTTCCATAAATTGATAGATCTCTCATGTTTGATTTATTAATAGGAGTTAGAAATTAGGGATCTACATTTACGAAGGAAATTCCAAATATGTGACCCATACATTTAGTGATCTATGGTAAAAAAGTAGGCATGATCCTACACATTATCAAGATAATTTTTCAGATAAATATACTCCAAATGTTGTCTTTGTCATGATAGATTATTTAGAGAAGTTTAGATCCCAGAGCTTGATTCATCATGAAGGAATTTCTAATACCAACTCGCCTTTTTGATATAGGTCCCCATTTAGTTAAGGATATTTCATTTTAATCCTTCGAAGCATTCCACAAATATTTTTTCATAATATTAATTATTCTAAACTTTACGATAATTAGTGTATTTAAGACTAATATCATGATGACTAGTATTTCTTGAAGGCCAACTTAAATTAATTATATTTTTCTTACCCAATAGAGACATTTAATTTTCCAAGAAGATATTTTAATTAGAAAGGTAGAGACCATATAGTCCTAGAATTCCTTTTTTGACCCACCATTAAAGAGGCCAATTCCTAAGTTTTAAATGGGAAGAAAACTTATAGAAAAGCTTAGAATTTTCATAATTTTTTTTTGTCTCCATATCAAATAGTGGGGGAACAAAATACTTTATTTTAAGAGGTTAGCCTTATATACCAAAGCACACTAATACTACCCAAGGATTTTATTTAACATTCTAGCTTCCCGAAGGAAAGGAGGGTTTTTTAGATGTGTATAATCCACAAATTTCACATGAAACAAGTTTACATTTTAACATTTCTTGATATTGCTAATGAAATTTAGATATTTATCTTTTGAGAAGGCTCTACCCAAGGACTTTTCCTTGATGATGAAGATATAGGGTGAGATAGGTCTCTCTAATGAAGGCATATTAATGATTTGAAAAATATAGCAAGGACTTCATTCACAAGTATTGAAAACATAAGAGTAGAGGCATGTGATTTCATCGAATTGTACTAGTATTTTGAGAATCTAAACTTATTTCATATTTTAGGAAGTAAATTTTAATTTACCTTGTCATAATATTGTCTTATATCAATTTTGATGATCATAGTCACTTCCTTCTTTAATTTTGCTAAGTGGATCAACTTATGCATAATAATAACACCCTTTGCCTATATTGGACAAAACCACATTGTTATTCTAAAATGAGGAGAGAAATTTAGATATGGAGATAGTTAGCCAAATCCTTTGATATTAGTTTTTATATGGTTTTACAAAGTGCTAATTTCTTGAAGCTATTCAAAAAAACTCACATTGAATTTTAATGCGATCAAAAGGAAGGAAAGTGTAATTAAAATCCTTTGTAACTTTTCTCAAGGATTTGGATTCATTAAAAATTTTAAGAATATAATTTTTTAAATTTTTTCACTAAGTATTTGAAAAATCATAAAGATAACCCATTAGGACCCATGGCTTTGTCGTTGTGCATGTTCCATAATGATGTCTAAATTTCTTCCTTTATAAAAGTGCCCATTAATTATAAATTTTGATTTTCATCAATAATATTTTGGATAAGGTTCATAAATTCCTCTTGCTCCAAGGAAAAATTGGGGGAGGTGATCTTGAGGAAGTTTTCAAAGAAATTAACTACTTCATATTTTATCATATCTAAATATTTTGTGTAAGTACCATTTCTAATTTAAAGTTTCTAGATCCTAATATAATTATAAGTGGGAAGAGTAGATTGGTTTAATATTTTTATATTGTAATCTCTTTCTTTAAGCTAACATTCTCTTGATTTTTATTTCTAGAAAATATTATCTTTCACTAAAACTTAGTTTAGATTTCCACTTAGTTCTTTTTACTTGAGGTTATTATTCATTTTTGGTAGATGTGATAAAAAAAGGTTTTGATATTTTGGGCATACAATGTAGTTTGGAGTTTTTTTTTATTTTTTTATTTTTTTTCTAAAAATATATTTTTGAGTCAAAAATATTACTACAACTAGATTGAAGTTATTTATCAAGTTTTATAAATAAATTCATATAGAAAGTAAAAAAGTTATTAATCAATGTAGTATGTGACAAATCTAAAATAAAGATTTCAAAATTTATGTATTTTAGTATTTTTAGATAAATATATTTAAGATATATGTACTAGAACTGTAATTTTGGAAGATAACCTTCCTCCAAAACCTCTTTGTATGGTAAATAATAATGTTTTTCTAAAATGAGAGCCATAACTAGAATGATAAAAAAGAAGGGTAAGTGGAGAAATGAGTCAAATAATGCTTTCATGTGTAAGGAAAGAAGTGTTCATGAACAAGTATGTGTTGTGGAAGTTCTAAAACCCAACACCTTAGACATGTTTGGAAAGTGATTAGGATATTATCAGAAATGACACTTTTGGATGAGTCTTGTTTATATAACCACCATTGAATTGAAATTTTAAAATGTGTTGATTTGCAAGAATAACATGGTTCAGCCATTTGATAGCTTAATAATGGATACTAGAAAATTTAGACCATGTAAACCATAGATTTGTGTTGTAAAATAGAATTCAAAACCTAAGGTTTGACAACCCTTGTCAATTTTTAAAATACAACCAAGTTTACAATAAAATAAGTGTACCCATATGTCACCATAACTCCTTCCTTGTCTTTGGTTTCTTCCATCATGTTAAAATCACCATGTATCAGGGACATGGAAAGTTCAATACTTTTAACAAGGAAATGCCATATATTATCTTACTTTAGACCATCATTGGGTGCACAAGTTTTTATAAGGCTTAAGGCTCAGTCATTGATATCAAATGTGATCCCAAGAAAAAAATGGTGCATTAGATATTATTTATAAAAAATTATCAAATAAATAAGTTTAAGGAAAATTTAAATAAATTCACTACCACACCTAGTTTAAGGAAAATTTAAATAAATTCACTGCCACATCTTTCCTTTTGAGAAGCGATATAATTTGAAATGTAATGATAAAATAACTTTAATATAATTTATATAATAAATTAATAAACTTTAATTTATTGAAGGTAAATAATTTCAAAGGCTCTTAATATATACTTAAAAAAACTCACAAAAATTTCTTTTAAGTCTCAAGAAAACACATTCTATGAGAAAATAGTCACATCTCATGGAAGAATCCTTAATGAGCAGTTCTTCACCATGTTATATCCATTAACCGACTGACATATGAAACGACGACACTTTGAATTTATATGAAATCTTATATAACACGTGCGAGAATGGGTAGAAATTAGACAATAAAGAATTTTTTTTCTATCTACTCCTTCCATACCCATTTATGCAAATTATTTTCCACAATAGTTAATTTGCTTCATAATTAACTTTTCTATTATTATTCCATTTTATTGTTGTATATAGGGGTCGGGTGCGGTTGACCCAGTGGGAGATGATATTATTGGCAGCACACGAAGAACTTCTATCTCTCTCATTATATGTAATAACATTCATACATCGTACTAGTTAATTTAGATAATTTTTGTTATTTATAGGTAAGTTTTTTTCTCAAGTTTATAAATACAGTTCCACATTATTATTTTAGATATATGCCAGGTAAAATAATTTTAAATTTTTGAAAAGTTTTAATAATAAATTTTTCTTAATTATAATTATTAAATCAATTTAATTTAAGATCAAAAAATATAAACCCCGTTATATTTTCATATAGAGATTTATCATAATATAGCTCCTTTTATACTTTTTAATTAAAATGTAATGTTATACTAACTTCCCTTTTTTAATTGGATAGTGAAATATGTATTATGTTTTTTCTTAAATTTATTATTTCAAAATCGCAAAATTATGTTTATTGAAAAGAGTTGATTTAAACAAGGTATTTTGCATCAATTTATACCAATTCTATTTTTAATTGGACACTTGATTATGTATTATGTTCTTTTATTAAATTTATATATAACATAACTTTAACAATAATAATTTATAAATTTGTTATTTCAATATCACAAAATTGTGTTATTTGAAAAAAAATTATTTAAGCAAAATATCATGCATCAATAAACCATGTGGTACAACAAACTTTTTCTAACAAAATTTTGTTTGTTAAAAATAAATTGATTTAAGCAAAACATTATGCATCAATGATCCATGTACTACACTTTAAATTATGTTCATAAACTCTTTAAATATTAAAAACTAAGTAATATCCATTTTAACATCAAATTATTTTATTAAAAAATTAATAACTATTTAATTTATATAATCTATTGATTAGGGATATGAAATAAAGTAAATAGTTCATGTTTGTAAACCCTTAAAATATTATAAACTAACTAATATTCATTTTGACACTTAGCCATTTTATTAATAAAACAATAACTATTTAATGAATTTTAATATTAAATAAATATAGATCAGTATGATTACAAAATGTTGAAATTTTAAATTAATAAAAATAATTTAAAAAGTTATTAATTAGTGTTTATTTATATTTAATTTTTTTAAACTAATTTCTCTCTCTTTTTATATATATAATTTTTTTTCTCATATTACATTCTAGAAATCAAATTTCTGCACTTACTCCCATATAACCCCTTCCTCAACTGAACATTATAGCTTCTTACCAAAGAATTCAAACTCTCTTGTAAATGTAATTTAACTCCAACATACCTTTTCAAAATAATTATTTCACCATTTTTGCCTCTAGATACTCAAAATGGGCATTCAAAAAATTCTCGGTCTTAAAAATACTCAAAATGAGCATTCAAAAATCTGTTGGTCTTTACATAAAATATACAACTCTTGTAAGTGAACTGACACTTAATATATAGTGGTAGTTTTCTACTTCTAGTAAATTCCAACTTAAATTAATTGAAAGTTTCGTTATAGGCTAGATATTTATGTCCCAATGATTGGAATTATTTTATTCTATTAAAAAGGCTTATTGAAGTGCTAATGATCTATGTTTTCTCCATGTTGTAGTTTGAGCCCAAACGCTCTAGATGTTGTGAATATTATTTGGTGATGAAATATTTTTTTATAACTCATAATAAATGGGATAATATTTTTTAATATTAATTATCTTAACTTTTATTTAGATGGCAGAACCATCTTTTTGACTTTGGAGATGAATCTATGGCATGACCTTCCACCATGTTGAAGTATCATCATGTTTTTCAATCATCTATTAGAGAAAATTCACTCTATTCTAAACACTCACTACATCATAGAATCTTCATTCTAACTCATTTAAATATTGGGTTGACCTCCCTAACTTTTTATAAAAACATCATTATATTTTACTATAAAATTCTAAAACAATATCAAACTTGATGGTGCCATATTTTTCCTATTAAAAATAGTGAAATATTCAACCTCTTTTACCTTTGTTTTAAATAAGAGAGGATATTATATCCCTAACTTAATCAACACATGCTTGTTGACACATGTAACAAGATGGCTCTTATCCTCATGCTTTCCATCAATTCTATTCAAGGGTCTTAGATTTTATCTCTTTCATTCTTAAAAATTATAATATTATCTATTCTATCATACATTATTTCTATATTAAATATACATGGAATTCCAAGTAAAACATGTGATTCATCTATGAGTAAGACATCTCATAAGACCTTATCCTAATATCCAGCAATCTACATATCCACTTCACAACATTCTCTTAAAGTCATATTAATGCCCTCTAATAACCAAGACATCTTATATGGATTTGAGTTTGTTTTATACAATATATTTAGCTTGGATAACATATAAGTGACAATTAAAGTTAGTTGAAATTCCATTATCAACTCCAACATTGCAATACTTACTTTTATGGTATAATTCTAGTCGAAAGATCCAACTGAATAAAATATGCCTAGGTAACCTATTTCTCAAAAAAATCAAAAAACAAACAAACAAACAAACAAAAAAACAAACAAACAAACAAACAAACAAGAAAAAAAGGCTTACACAAAACCAAATATCACATACCAAATTACCTACAACACATAAATAAATTCTCATAATGAATTCCATATCAATTTTATCATTTAAATCCAAGTGAACGCTGAATAACAATCAAATTATAATTACACAAAGAAAACATCATATAAAATGGCATAAAATGAATAAAATAAATTATTTAATTGACTCCAATAGGGGAAAAATAAGCTTTTATATTTTACATTATCATCCAAACCTTAGGTAAGAGGAATATAACTCCACTATTATTGTACTAGCTGAAAGACTTGTTTCAAGCCTTTTAAAATTGAAATCATTGGTAAATCTCAATATTTCTATTCCATGATTTACAATGATTCTAAGTAAACTTTCCTACATGTGAGCTATCTCTAAACTCTTAAATGACTATCTGGGATGTAAATATGCCACTTAAAGGATATACCATTATCAAACACTATTCACCCTCTATCTCCCTTGGAGTGGAAACACTTTCCCAACTAATGGAAGTCTATAAACTATAAAATGTATTCCATGATTATGTATGGGATCTCTCTTTAAATAATATTAATTTTTTGTCTTCTCTATGAACTCTATATTTTCTACATACAAGACAAAATAAACAATTCTTTTATCTAACAATGCCTTTCCAAATTAACAATTGTTATCTTACGCATCAGTAAACCCTTGCCTCCTTAAATACCAATATTCCATCTATTATTTGTATGAACAAATCAGATCCATTTGTATCACTAACAATGTTATTCCATTCCATGTTTTTACAAGGTTGCTTCTTCACTACATGTATTCCATTTTTTCCTTTTTGCAATTTATTTTTATCTTTAACTAACATTAAAGTATATTATAATTTTGGATATACAATTTTTGTTTTATTACTAATGTATCCAGGATAAGGATTTGAACTAAATGGATTCCCTAATCCACATCTTGTACCATCCTTAGGCCTACTTGACAACCTCACACTATCAGAAACATGGATATAAAAAATACACACATATAGTTAGCATCCACAAATAACATTATATTTCATTGTAGCTTAATCCTCTTAATGATAATACATTTCTCTAACATATACAATATAACCCTATACACAATCTACACTCTACTACTTGGATCTAGACACTCTCAAAACCATACATGTTAAGGAGTCCATATCTTTATTAGCTTTACAATTTTAAGGTAATCACAATGTAGCCTTATAATACAAGAAATTCATATTCACAAAACTTAATTTCATTTTGTATCCCAAAAATCCTATAATTTATCTCTATATGTGTAAAACTCTATCTACTATGAATAATGCCAAAATGAACCCTTATGCTCTACCTTTGGTATAAACCCATTTTCTTGTGATAAGTTATCTATTTTCTAAGGTTGATTATTGTTAAATATCATTATAAATAGTCCCATGTTCTTATTAAATATTCTCACCCTAACTACAATAAGGAAAAATAAGCCTTCTTCAATAATTTCACTGAGGTTTGCCATGTTTTGATAGGCATTCCATCCTACAAGAGCAATCCTATATCTTTAATATATGTGTTTCACTATGAATTTCCATGTTCCCATAACTTTAATGAGGGATTAAAATATATATAAATGTAAACATCTATCTTAAATGTAAATTATAAAATATACAATGGTGTTTGGATAGTTAGGAAAGGTAGGTGGACCCTTGGATGCCCCTACATCACTTTCATTTTTCACTTGATTCTTAAAATATGTCTCCTTTAGTATTCTATATAATTATTATTCTTAGCTTTCAGGACTCTCCTTATTTTTATTAAAATATCTCCTTATTCTTTTTATTCCATATGCTCAAGTGATGCTACAGATTCTACATATGGTTGTATAAATTTCACACTACCATCATTCCAACTTTCATCTTTATATTGAGAATCATGGAAATGAAAATCATGATGAAAAATTATCCACATATATACCATGTTAAAATGAACATTATTCTTATTCCTTGTCCATATCTACTTATTCCTCTTATGGAGGTGGATCATCCTCTATCTCATTGATTTGAAACTTGAGAAATTTTATATCCTTCCTAATTACACTATTGATCAAATTCATGGAATGTATGCCATATACCACTTTTTGAACCCATTTTTTTGTCTTCACAGACTTCCATACCTTAGATACAACTTATATTACACACTTAAATTATATTGGCTATCTTTTCCCACCTTATGTAGCCTTACTAGGGTGATTTTATCTTGAATATTGAATTGTTGTCTATTGATGTAACTCACCACCTTTTAGTCATCCATCTATATATGAAAAATTGAATAGTGAATTTGTATAACTCATTTATATATTAATTCAAAGTAGCTTTATTTCACCTCAAATTTTTTAGTCTTTTTAAAAAATCTAGATCATACTCCATAAGTAGAAATTAGCTCTTGAGTTTTGCAACCGTCCTTTCCTATTAGGTAATATTTTCCTTACCCATTATATTTTGATCTCTCTGTATTTAGGGATGCATGACTTCTAAAATTTATTTTATCCAATTGCACATTCCTTTTGTCATCCACTTCATTAGATTTAAAATATACCTCCATCTTTGTGAGCAGAGAATTAACTTGGGCATTATGTAGACACCGAATTTTAATAAAGCCTTTTAATTACGATGTTATTAGTGTAATTATTTTTCATATTTATCATTGGTTTAGTTTAATCTTTTATTGGTTCTTTTTATTAATTTTTATCCATTATTTTCTCTCATTATGGCCATGTGCTTCTCTCTTTATTCATTGTATCTCTCCTATGTGCTTCAATATGTTAGGGGATCCTTGTTCTTTCTACTGTTCTTCCCTTCTTAGTCTTTGGTCATTTTTTTATTATAACTAATTTTTTTTGAATATTTTGTAACATTGTAAAAGTATTCAACTTAATTTTGATTCTTTTCACCCTTTTTTATATTTATCTATTGTTTGGGACTTATTTTATTTGTTTTTAACTCTATTATTTTATCAAATTTTTCACTAATAGGTCCCTAAACTAAAATTGATAATTTTATATATACAAAGATTTGTAGGTAACTTTAATTATCTATGAACCATGCACATGAGATCCTAAGCTATCAAAGTGATTATCAATTTTGTAAATAAATTATTTGCTATTCTATATTTATCTTTTACACTAATTAGGATTTTACAACCATAATTAATATAGAAAATTGAATGTGATTTAGATTGTAGAATATGGAAATTAAGCATGAATCTAAATGTAGATAATTGAAATTGATTTGAAAGTGGCATGTAATAAACATAAAAATTACTAAAGATATGAATGTACTTATATTTTATTGTTCACTAACTAAATGTGATTAAATTCTAAAGTGGAAAGGGTTGGAAGCAGACTATGAGTCACTCGGATCTTGAAATTACTATTTTTGAAATATGGTCACTAACATAAAGTTGAGGTTAAACCTTAGATGAATCTAATTAATTGCTAATGTTAGCATTATAAACTATTTTGAGGCTTTACAAAAGAATAGTAAACTACACTATACTTTAGTATCTGTTTATATGAAATATTGATGCCCAATTGTATTCTTAATTCCATAAATTAGTCTCTTTCTCCTTGAACCCCTAGGTATGCTTGTGAAGGTTAAAGCCTATAAAAACATATAAAGTGTAATGGGTTGAGCTAACCCCAATCATCTCATTGATTATTGACTAATACCTACATATCAAATTCTTTAAAGAGGGAAGTCAATCGATATGTAGCTCTTCCCCACTAGTGTGAATGTGAAATTTTTATACTTTGTTATATGAATTCTCCTAGTGATCTAGCTTTAGATAATTTAAAATATTCACTTTTGACATGGTTTATTGTGCTTTAAAATTGGTTGATGACTTGTCATAGTGATTTATTTAAACTTTTTGAAGAATATGTCCATTTTATTTTACTTCGAAATACTATATATATGCTTGATAGATTAGCTCTAGATTAGTTCTATATGGATCAATAATCTTGTGTCATGTCGCCCTTTTTGGTCTAAGCATGGACATGACCCTTAGCCTAGTTATTTTGGCATTTCTTGGTAGCTAAGGGAAAATACAAAGGGAAAAATTGGTTCTATTTGTAAGTTATAAAAATATACCTCTAATTATAACATAAAATGTGAATTTTGTAATAAGGGCTAACTTAAGCCTTATTGAAGAAAAGGAATGATATATTTTAAACTACGCTAGCTCTACCTCCAAATGGAGTGCCCATTTTTGGGGAGAATTGGTGGGAAAGTATGGTATAAAAAGTGGTTTGATGATCATTTGAAAGGTTAAAATCAATTTTGATAGTTGAAATTTAATGAGATTGAACATGTCATCATTTGAACAAATACTTGGAGATGAAAACCTTCAAGGCTAAAGGGAATTAGGGATGAAACCCTATAATTTATATTTGGGAAACATCCTTAAAGAGGTTAAAATTGAGAAAATTTTGCATAAAATGGTGTTTTGAACACCACTTCAACTTGTGTAGGTGGGATAACTAGGTTTGAGGGTTTTTTGAATTAATTTGGAGTAAAATTTAGGGTAAATAACTTCCACAAATGGTATAAATTCACCTTGAGGAGAAATGACCCTTCCTAGGTTTGTATGAAGGTCTATTAAGGACTATTTTAGATTTTTTCCTAGGGTGTAGAATAATTACACAAATTTATAGAATTTTCATAATAATTTCCAACCAAAAAACATTGGAAAAATTAGGTTCTTTGACTAATTCTCATTGGCTATATTTTTGGATATTTTTTTGTAATTTTTGGAGCAATTGAATATCATTTTTATGCCAATTTTGGGTACCTATAATAATATGTAATTAATTTCATTTATCTAGGGTTTAAATAAAATTACAAAAAATACATGTTTAAGTAGGGTTTGTTGGATAACCCCTTTGTCATTTTCATCTCTCAAAGGGATATTAAAGTGTTATGAAAGCCATTTTTTGACTAGTTATGGGTAATGAATTGTTTGCAAATTCTTCTTGATGTAGGGTAGTGACATAAATATAAATACAACATAAGAAGCCATGGAAGAGATTTTGTAATCTATGCAAGAATATTTGAGGGAAATAAGGGTAATGGGTCCCAAACCATGGATAAAGTTTATAGGGTTAAGGCCTATACCTCCAGAAAATAAAATGGAAAAGACAAGGTCTGAATTTTAAAAACCTACAATAGATTAAAAGGAAGAAAAGATTTAGATGTAGGTAAATTTTTAGGGTAAATATGGATGGTCAAACCCTCATGAGGATTCCAATGAAGGAATTAAAAAATAAGAGAATTCAGATATGGTAGGGGTTAGTGAATAGTTAATAGAGGCATCCACCATACCAAGGGAAAGTGGGATAAATATTACAACCCAAGAGGAAGAAATCATGGAGTATAGACCAAAAAAATAGGAACAATCCAAGGAAGGCATGAATTCAAGGGGGGAAAATGATATTTTATCAACTTCTAATGATTACACACACAAGTAGAATAAAAAGGAGGTAAAGAAGGAAAACACATCACTTTTTGAATGCACAAGTGAAGATATTATCCCTATTTAACACACTCTCATTAGTCCATCAGGGAATGAGTCCAAAATACAAAGGTACAAATCAATTTAAGAAGCATATGATGCCAATTTTTTAGAAAAGCCATGGGAAGGCACTTGAAAAGATTAACAATATGAGTAAAAATCCATCTAAAACTTTTACCTCAATGAAAGGAGGTAAAATACTTGATTTCAGCTCAAGGTATGAAAATATTGGAAACATATCAGATTTATTATTTCACACTATGCCATTTCAGATTTTTTATCCACATAGGAAGCATGCTAAAAGGGGTGATAGAATAAGGCATATTGTTTACAATATGAGGCATGTAGACCATTTAATTTATGTTTATAATTATTATTTATGAAAGGTGTGGGGTCCCAGTAATATTTTGAGATAGACAAAGGGTATAAAGTTTGATTTTAATGTAGTTTCAGTTATTGCTTTCATTGGGTTAAGGGAAAAAATAAAATTGATTTCTAATAAGTATAAGGAAAAATTGGAACAAATTTGAAAAATGGTGTTAGGAACCTAATGGTTGCATTCACTTGGGGAGTATACCCAAAATTGCCAAAGCATGGAGCTCAAGTTTAAGGTGGAGGGGAAAGAGGTGATTTTGCATAGTTGGAGCCATAAGGCACCCCCAAAGGTGACCTCAAGGATGATGGAAGGGACCTTCCATGAGAGACCACTTGCATGGAAAATAAGGAATGAGAATAAGGCTACAAATTTTGAGCTGGGATAGCCACCCCAGCATGTGGGAATCCATCCCACACCCTTTTTGGTAAGCATAATAAAATTTGGAAAATATTATTTAAGATAACCCTTTCAAATTGTAAAAACTCAAGCAATTTTCTATTTCAATAATTTAAATTTTTTTGAATGAGAACAACCCATTCAAAGTGTGTAATTTCAACCCATTTCTAATGTAATAAATTCTAAAAATGTTGTGATGAGGTAGTTACATTCAATAATAGAAACTTATCTCTCTCTCAGCATTTTAAGTGTCCTAAGATTTGTAAAGTCTATGTTTGGGTAATAATATTTAGGTATGAATGTTAACTCCTTTTTAAAAAATTATACCTTGGAGGGATAAATTATAAAATTATTTTACACTCATATGCTACTTTGGAGGTATGAAGGGAAAGGGTAGCTTAGAAGTGAACTATGGGATAGACTGGTACTTCATCAGGATTTAGAACAAGGTTGCCTTATTTGGGAAAGTGTTTATATTAGAATTCAAGAATTAGGAACTGTAGTGGTTTGTAAAAAGGGTTATGTTTTAATTTGGTTCAAGATTGTTGGCTTTAGAAAAATTAATGAGCCATATCATGGGTTGGAAGACAGAGACCTCAAGGTTCATTAAAATATATAATGAGTGTTTGTATCCCATCAAGGATTGAGGAAGGAATGTCTCTAAGGTGCAAGTTTGGTTGAGAATGACTAAGGGAACCATAAGGGGTAGAAATTGTACAACTTTCTACCCTACTACCTATAATAGTTCCATCTCCTTTGGTAGGAGCTTTAAGGTCACAAAATTTATTTTGAAGGTTGGTTACAAAAGGACACTTAAAAAAGGTAAGTTTTTGTTTAAAAATCCCACAAATAAGGTTAATGACAAGGATTTTGTACATGATTACACCAATAATTATAGGAAAACTACTTGTACATACCATTTTTATCATAAAATTAAATTTTTATTTGTTAATGAGAAAGGAAGAGTGGATTTCAAAGATGTTGGGAGAGCTTCCAGCCTAAGGAATGTTTAAAATTATGACATTAGAAGTATGTTGGGAGTATATTGTTAGCTATCAAATGCTTTTTGTTATTGAGTATAGAAAGGACAACCCTTTGTTGGGAAGAGGTATAGAAATACACTGATACCATAACTATTCCAACACATGTGAGCAAGATTATTTATACATGTACAATAATATCCATGTTAAGGATAACATAAATGAACCCTTTGAAATAAAAGTGAGGAGAAATCATAAGGAAAATTTAAGGAAGAGAAGAGGATTTAATATCATGCTTATAAGGCATGACGAAGTGATTAAAAGAGTGTTTCTAAACACTCTTTTTTCACTAACATGTTTATTTTATGTGCAGGATCATATTGGGTACCTTCCAAAGGAACACATAGTCCAAGGTACAAATGTAAAGAAGGAATTCCATAAGATCTATCCATAATATATTTTTATATCATGTTAAGTGTGGTAGTTCCATCTCACCTAAAGATGATTGTAAATTCATGGTGAATCCTCTTGAGGTTAGATACATAAAGGAATTACTAAAAGGCGAGTTGGGGGTGAAAATCTTAGCTTTGATAGATAATTACAAGGCTGAAATTTTTTAAATAAGCCCCAAAAACATCAAGAATAAAATTATGTTTGGGGTATTTCTCACCCAAGCAAAGGAACATATGAGTACAAGGGGAAATGAATGGGTTTCAACTATGATAAGGTAAATTCTAGCCCAAGGGATGTGAAGAATTTAGAGCGTGAAGGCCATTTTTAGGAATGCTAGCAACTATTCCATGCTTAAAACTAAAGAGTATAATCGAGGAAGCCATTGGTATGAGAGAGAAGTAACAATATTAGGTTTTCATAATGCTTCCAACACATGGTGGTAGCCACTTCATTATAGGTACAACAATAAGAAGATTCTAATTAGGACTTACTTTCCATGGAAAGAGGCTATAGGAGGACATCGCATTGGTATTATTTTTGGGAAAACACCATGTATTTTTCTATTACTTGAGAACAAGCAATTTTGGATGGGTAGGATTGTCATGTCCCCCTTTTTGTTGTAAGCATCGAGATGACCCTTAGCGTATTTTTTGGTGTTTTTCGTGGACTAGGAGAAAATAAAAAGAGAAATTTTGGTTCTATTTTTAATTTATAAAAATATACCTCTTGATTTATATTTTTTAATTATTAACTTAAAAGGTGACTTGTGGAGTAAGGGTTAACTTAACCCTTAATGAAGAAAAGGGATGATATATTTTAAATCACTATAACTCTTCCTCCAAGTGGAGTGCCCTTTCTGGGGAGAACCGGTGGGAAAGTATGGTATAAAAAGTGGTTTGATGATCATTTAAAAGGTTACCATAAATTTTTTAATTGAATTTTTATGAATTTGAGCATACAACTATTTGAAGAAAGACATGGAGATGAAAACCTTTAAGGGTAAAGGGAATTCATGATGAAACCCTCTATTTTATATTTGGAAAACATCATTCCATAGCCTATACTTGATCAAATTTCATACACAATGGTGTTTTGAACACCAATTCATATTCTATAGGTGGGGTGACCAAGTTTTAGGGTTTGGTGAGCTAATTTGGAGCATAATTTAGGGTAGTGAACTTGTACAAAGGGTAATGATTCACCTTGAGGAGTAATAGACAGTTCTTAGGGTTGGATGAATGTCTATTAAGGCCTATTTTGGATTTTTCTCGGGTGTGTAATAACCACATAAATTTATAGAATTTTTATAATAATTTCCTACCAAAAAATATTGGAAAAAATAGGTTTTTTGATTGATTCTCATTGACTATATTTTCGGATAATTTTATTTAATTTTTGAAGCAATTGAATATTATTTTTGTGCCATTTTTGGGCACCTACAATAGTCTAAAATTAATTTCATTTGTCTAGGGTATGAATAAATTTTGAAAAATTGCATTGTTAAGTAGGGTTTGTTTGATAACCCCTTTGTTCTATTTTCAACCCTAATAGGGGTATTATAGATTGAAGTTAATTTTTAATCACATGAATCCATTTGGGTAACTTATCATGGCACTAACATGTTAGGCGAGTGGTTCGACCCATAGGGATTGACTATATTTGAAAAATAATTATTTCTATGTGAGGAACAATAACATCACTCTCAAGATAGTTTCATAAAAAAAACTATTTCAGTTCCACACTTATGTCTATAAGAAAAGAATGTAAATATTATGATCTGTAAATGTCTGGATATGATATTTAGTTAGTTTGACATATATTGAGGGGTTTATTTAGGTTATTTATAGAAGAATAAGATGGTTAGACTCATAACAAACATGTGGATGTGAGAGAATGGAAAATAAGAGCCATATGTGTACACACAAGTCTTGTATGATGAAGGTAGGTCAAAATTGACATTGTCAAGTATTTAATGCTAGATTTTACTATGTATAATTTATTGCATAATTATAACAAGATAAGGCTTATGTGAAATATCATATAGTCTTTATTTTATAAACCCGCATCTCATAAGCCCAAGGTTGGGACCTAATTTATGAAAATTTACTTGGTGACATGTATGAGTGTTGGGTAAAAAATCATACTTAAAGAAAGGTAAGATGGGGGATAATTGAGGTCAAACCCTCAAAATATACAAACCAATTTTTTCTCTCTAAGTGTGGACTTTAACCCTAACAAATTAGAGGATATCTTTACATCTATGGGCCTCTATTCTCATATCTAATAGTTTTTTTGTGCTTCATTTAATGAGAAATGGTTCTAGGAAGGTTTATATCTATTGGAATTGTACAAGAATTTTAGGAACATGTTGAGTCCTTTCATGAGGACTATCATTTTCTAAGCATTTTTCTACTAGTCTTAGTTACTACCATATGGTTTAAAATTAATCGTTACCATAGATAAATGCCATATTTTTGGAGTTCCTTGTGAATTGTTCCTAGACCTCACTTTTAATACATTCCACCAATACCAAAATATAAGAAAGTCAATAATAAGAATTTATCTATCAATTTTTATTTCTTTTCATTTCTCTTATCATTTACTACTCAAGTTACTTTTATTCATCTACCCTTCTACATTAGATAGGTATGATTTTTAGTATATTATTATATTTATTTATATTAACTTAATATTTAATATTTTGCCACTAATATAGTGTTTTCAATACTTGAAAGTTTTACATAGAAAACCATAAACAAAAATATTTATATTTAAATGAAAACTTTAACAAATATTTGAAAAGAATAATAAATTATTTTTATACATAAAATGTTTAGATGAAATATAATACATATATATTTATAAATTAATTGAATTCAATTTTAGATGCTATTAACATTGAAAATGACTTATATCATTGAAAAAGTGAAAAAAAAAAAATTATGAGACTAAAGAATAAATGAAATAAAGCCAATATGAACACTTTAAAGGTAATCCTGAGTGTATATATACTCTAGGCTGGACAAAGGGCCAAAATAGTGAAAAATAAAGAAAGAAAAATAATAATTTAAAGAAATTAAGAGAAAAATCAAGATTTTCTCTTTTTTATCTATGTAAACATAAATATAATATGAAAGATTTGTCGTCAAGTTGGTAAACATGCTTAAATTATGACATTTAATAAAATTATATTCCGATAAACTCTTTTTAGGTATATACACTTACTTGACGAAGTGATAATTGCAAGTCAAATCTTTACTGACATATGTTACAAATTTTGCTAGGTGAAAGATGTCTTAGCTTTATGGTGTTCCTAGTTTTTTATTTTATTTTGTGGGTCCTTTACATAAGACAAACATAATTTGACTTCTAAAATCGGGTATTTATGAATTTAAAAACCAATTGGGAGATAATAATTGAAAACAAAATGTGGAGGTTTTCCATTCCTTTCTTTGAGATTCTATTATAAGATTCCGCGTTGATAATCAATATAAATTTAATTGATGATGTGAATTAGCAGTCACTAGCAGGTTGGTGAGTGCAGGACATGGCTCATTGATCTCGTTGTATTACAAGGCAGATGCCTTCCTTAAATCACACTCTTTTACTGGTGACCATGGAAAATGATAATCCCAAAATTTATACTAATTGAGCAGAAAAGCGGTTGTTAGATATAGTAAAGCTCATAATGTGCTAACAATTATTTTGATAGAACGTTAGATATATATTTACGTCTCATGTATCTTAATGAAATTTTAAGATTATGTGGCATAAGAATGCCCAGATAGCACCGAACAAAATTGATAGTTACAGGAAATAAAATATTAAAATAAAATGGAACGATGCGTATCCAATGAGGAGATTGAAACAAATTATACAGATGTATACCCGTATTCATTTCAAAATATAATCTTCACAGAGAACTTGAATCCATCCAGAATGGTTAGCTGTTCAAAGCTCAGTTTACACACGTTACCCAATTCAGAAAATTACGATTGCAGTGACCTTCGACCAATAGAATACTTCAAGGAGTAAGTGATTGGAATACGCCAGTTATTACGTGTTTGAATGGTGTAGATTACACGCTGTGACCTCTTATGCTTGAACTCGACTGCTTAACAACCCTTCAAACAGTCAGTCATATAAACGTGGCATATAAGAGTTTCACAGAAAAACAAAAATCATATAATACCACGTCATCATTTGATGTGAAAAATGGTGAACTTTCTTCTGCTACTGCGTCTATAAGAGGAGCTCAATTCAATATGGATGTCAATTCAATAAATTAAAAAAATATATTTCAATGATGTTGAGGATAATTGAATTTGGATTTTGTGTGGTGTTGTTGCTGTTATGGGATGCGTCGGGTCAGGTTGTGACGCCGGGATCATGGCAGCTGGTTGTTGACAATGGCGGCGTATCGGCCATGCATATGACCACCACCCACAAAGACACTGTGATTATGTTTGATCGCACCGATTACGGCGTTTCTCGGCTGCAGCTGGACAACGGACGTTGCAGAGACGATGACAACGACCTGGCGCTGAAGCACGATTGCTGGGCTCACTCAATAGAATATAACATTGCTTCGAGCAGGGTGAGGCCCTTGACGGTCATGACCGATACATGGTGCTCCTCCGGCGCGTTTACTGCAAACGGTAACTTGGTCAGCACGGGCGGATACAATGACGGCGGCAAGGCCGTCCGTTATATGGTGCCCTGCGCTGATTCTGAATGCGACTGGGATGAATCTCGGCATGCTAAACTTGCAGCGAATAGATGGTATGCTTCCAATCAGATACTTCCCGACAACAGAATTATTGTTGTGGGAGGCAGACGGGCTTTTTCCTACGAGTTCGTGCCTAAGACGTCGGGTGAGGGGTCCTATAATCTGCCGTTTTTACTTCAAACAAATGTCGCCGACGTGGAGAACAACCTGTACCCTTTTCTTCATCTCTCTTCCGATGGAAACCTGTTCGTCTTTGCCAACAAGGACTCGATACTGCTCGACTACAAAAGAAACCGTGTGGTGAAAACGTTTCCCACAATGCCTGGCGGGGCGAGGAATTACCCGTCGTCCGGTTCATCTGTAATGCTGCCGTTGAGGGCATCCGACAGATTTCAAAAAGTTGAAATTCTCATCTGCGGTGGCGCTCCGGATAACGGTTTTGTGTCTGCAAACTCCGGGGATTTTGTCTCTGCTCTTCAGAGCTGCGGAAGAATAGTAATTACGGACCCAAACCCTGGCTGGGAGATGGAGGACATGCCCGCCCCGAGGGTGATGGGAGACATGCTGATTCTTCCCAATGGAGAGATTCTCATTATAAATGGAGCAGAGAGCGGAACCGCCGGTTGGGAGCTGGGAAGGAATCCGGCTCTCGCTCCATATCTATATAGACCTGCTGCAGTTCCAGGGGGTCGATTCTCCACACTGGCAGCCTCGACTATTCCAAGACTGTATCATTCCTCTGCGAACGTTTTACCTGATGGACGGATTTTTGTCGGGGGATCGAACCCCCACGTCGGATACGTTCTGTCTGGAACTACATATCCCACAGAGCTCCGTCTCGAAGCTTACAGTCCCTACTATCTAGACAGTTCCTATCAGTCCTACAGGCCGATCATAGCCGCCTTATCACATTCTTCAGTTGGGTATGGAACGAGGTTGACAGTTCAGTTCACTGTTTCCCATTACACTCCCAACAATATTGAGTTCCATATTTATGCGCCTTCCTTCACAACTCACTCGTTTTCCATGAACCAGAGGCTTCTGGTTCTGTCAGCAAATACTCCCAAACGAGTAAGAGGAATATATAATACAGTGGTGACGGCACCTCCAAACTCGGTAACCGCTCCATCTGGGTACTACATGCTGTTTGTGGTTAACAATGGAAATCCAAGTGTCGGCAAATGGATAAATTTATCCTAAAATCTGCAATCTCTTAGGGTGCGGGAGTATTCATTGCGATGTACATATCTTATACTCTATTAGCGAGTAAGACTATATACTATTAGGCTTTGGGAATCGTTTCATCATTCTGTTCTTCCAATGCTTTGAGATTGCATAAGATTATAAATCTGCGGTCTGCGTTCCCAGCCGATTACAATCAATTGTAGTTGCAATCAAGAGGTATTGTTATTATCTTATTTCAGTTTTTTATTTTTATATATTCTCGCTTGAAACAATGATCTATGTAATAAATTGTGGAGAAACGGCTGAATGTTAAAAAAGACAAACAAGCTCTCCCTTAAAAAAGAATAACAAAAATATCTGACGAGACAGAACAGACACTTATTACAACTGGCTTCTAAACACGTGTAAGAAAAACAAAACTATGACATAGGCAACCTTTCCCGTCAGTTAGAAAAGGAGATAAAGGAAACAATGGACGCTGGGAACGAAATGAAAAGTAAACTATATTAAAGAAGGATAGAGAATAAAGAAACAATTAAAAGTACTAATTATATTAAACTACGGTAGTAGATTACATAATTTTGGAAGTGTTACGTACAACGTTTGAGCTCCTCAAGCAATCATTATAATCTATCAAACGATTAAAGCTGTTTAAGGAGATTTAATTTTCAGCTTGGGATGGAAAAAAACAATGTAAAATAGTTAAATTTTCAGTATAGAATTTAGAAAAAATAAATTAAAAAAAAGAGTGAAAATATTAATTTTTTTAATTAGAAAGTATTAAAAATTTCAATTATTAAAATAGTATTAAAAAAAAATTAATTTTTAATTTAAAAATGTAAAAAAAGAAAATAACAAAGGTAAATTGAAAATTATTACCAATATTTCAAAGTTTATAGAGATTTTAAGGTGATATTTTTTAATAGGAAAAAATAAAATGTATAATATATTATCATTTTTTATTTGTTTTAGATTTATTTTATTTTAAATTTTATTTTTATTTAATTGAGTTTTAGATAATGAATATGTATTATATTAGAATGTATTTTTAGCTTAGGATATTATTATTTAGATTTTTTTAATGGTTTATTTTTTGTTTAATGGTGGAATCCTATGTGTTAGGTTATTATTTTATAGAGTCATTAGATTGAAGGGACTTTAGTCAACTTTTGAGATACTTTTTGGTGTCATTTCTTTCCATGTTTAAAATGTCTATTGCATATCATCATTTCATGAGTTTTCAGATAGTTATATTTTATTATAATCATAGGCAAGGATACTCTCTTACATAAGATAATACCATATGTCATGATTTCGTGTATGTGTTTTACGAAGAGTTTGAGAATTTTGATATTTAAATTATTTTATCATTTTTTTGTGTGGACAAAGATGTTAATACTTCTTCAATAATCCTTTTCTTAAAGAAATTATTAATTTAAATAAATGAGTGAATGCACAAAGGCAATGCATACACCACTTTTGTAAAAACGTTAATGAATGAATAGTGTTAATAGATAAGTATTTTGGCCTTATGGGTGTTCCTATGTAAAATCTATAGGGTAAGTTACTAGGTGGTTATTATAAGTTGTTAAGGATTACTATTTTTAAAAATTAATAAATACAATTCTCATTGTATTTTAAGGATCAATTATATTTTGGTACCCTCTTTATATTATCTACTTGAAGCATGATAAAATGCTTGTTTCCCAACTAAGTGAACATAATATTTGACATTTTATTTTGAGATTAATGATATTAGTGCTTGAAGCGTGTGAAAAATATGATCCATATGAAGATTTAAAGAATCCCACGCACCTAAGGGAGTAATAAATTTAAGGATTAATAATATATTGACACCCTCTTTATATTATTTAATTGAAACATTGCTAAAATACTTATAACCCAACTTAATGAAAACAAGATTCAACCTTTTATTTTGAGATCAATGATATCAAAACATAAACCCTATAAAAAATTGATCCGTGTGAAGATTTAAAGAAGCACATTTATTTAAGGGAGTAATTTTTTTTTTAATTAATTTCATCAAATTTTCTCTTCAAGCATGCATGTTGCATGTGTAATGATTTTTTTGAAAGAGGCTTTGTTATTAATATTTATATATTTTTTTACTATTTTCCATAAAAGTCATTTTTTTATATGAAGTTGTATGAAATAAAAATATTGAAAGAATTATTTGTGTCTCAATAAAGTCGTATATCTACCCAAAAATGTTGAGAATCATTAAATAACATAAGTAATCTCTTTGAAATAGTTTCAATATTTTTAAAAAGTATTGGAATGTGTGAAATTTTTCTTGAGACATGATATATAATATTGTATAGTTTTGAGAGATTTTAATAAAGCATATGAATTGTCTAAGAGTTGGAAATATGTTGAAAAATCCTATTAAAATGAGAATAAATGTCTAAAATGTTAAACAAAAAAACATAAATATTCATGTGAATTGTTATAAAAGCATGAAAAATATTGAAAACATTAACAAATATTATCATAAATATGATAAAATCTTTTATCGACCTGAAAATAGTTGAAGTTAAATTTTGAATCTCTACAAAACATGATTTAGCATCCTAAAATTGTATGTAGCACCTCAATATGCTGAAATATTATTAAAATTATTAAAAACTATTTTTATAGTAGTCAAATTTTGTTAAAAATATATTTAAAATTTTTATAAATCACAATAATAATATCTTAATAATAATTCATATAAGTGTGAACTAAAATATTAATCCTAACATATTCATTTAATTATGTTAGATATATTCAATATATAAACCTAAGAATCCTTCAATTACATAAGAAAATAACCTTAACCTAACAAATTTTTGTATCACATTTATGGTATGAGCTAAAATGTGACAGAAGTGATATACATCTAATCTATATACACTTTTGATATGCTTTTGTTTTTTTTAATAAATTTTTAAATTACCCAAAATAAAATGTAAGGTCCCAAAACAATTAATTTCTTCCAAGTAAAAAGTTTTAATTATTTTTATGAACTTTATTAATCAACTTATGTAAAATGTTTGCATTATTTGTCTATATATTTTTCATGGCTAAAGTGGTACGTTAGATATTTTTAAATGTGAAAACATTAAGAGATCTTTTTTTTATAAAAAATAATTAAAAGATATTTGATAAAAGAAATATCTTTATAATATTATAATAAATTGAATGGAAGAGGTGATTAAAGAATTTATTTTAATATATATTTTATTCGTAAAATTATTTAGTTAAAGTTATATATCAAAACTTTTTATATGATATTTTACATTATATTTAGAGGTTCAGGTGAAAAAATATTATAATAATATTATTTTTGTATTTTAAGTCAACTTTGTGAAATGTGTGATTTTAAATATATATCATAAATTAACAATTTACTATTTAATATTGATGGTTTCTAATCACAATGATTGAAAGTGATTAATAAAGACATCACTCATTTTTAATGAGTTATGACATGTCATAGAAAAATGACAATCCCCCATTACCAATTTCTTAGAACAAGTTTAGTACATTCAACTTGAAACATTCAAAAGCCTCAATCTTTATTAAATTTTATTGTCTATTAACACAAAACATTCTCCTCATAGCTATACTATATAGAAAAAAATTGTTATATTTATATGATAAAAATCTAAAATATGAAAAAATTGACATATACACATGTTTACTCTTTCTTTTGTTGATGGTGAGTATTATAGGCACCCAAATGTCTTAAAAAAATGATAATTTATATATTATTAATATGTTTTAATACATATGATTCATTGGTTTATATTAAATTTTTATTTTTATTTTCCTTATATTTATGACACTTCCTATATTTCTTATTTTTTATTTATCTTTGTATTATTCTTATATGGCCATGTTATATTCAAATTTTTATTACCTTTTCTGTCTTCCATGTGTTCCAGTCTCTGAATCCATCTTCTTCGTTCTATAATTCAGATTTAGCTATTTGAATGTCTAAAGTGTAACAACATAACAGTTATATACATAATACGTAGTATGGCTTAAAACATGGTACTTTTTAAAATAAAGATACATACAAAGGTAATCATCAAGCAGGATAGGAGACACCTCTTAAGGATTGGCACAACATGATGGCCATGGAAGAAAGACAGAGAAATAAGTGCTACGTTCTAAGGCTAAATGGATCCTGCTTTTTTCCAGATTAAAATACCCCATAATCGATCTTTGGATTATGTTCTCTTAATTGAGGCAATAATTTATAATGCCATGGTCTAAATATTAAACAATTTATTAATAAATAGTAATGATTAATTAATAACAACCTAATCTTATGTGTCAACTTTTCCTTTCTAATTATTTAATTTAAATTATATATAATATCAAAATTAATGGTTAACAGAGATTTAAGTACTAGTTGTTAGATTGAAGATTTCACAAAGACCTAATTTAACGCTAAATTTTTTTATAAAAGAAGCTTCAAGCCATTCGAATGGTCACTTTCAGCTTTAAGGTTGTTCCCTTGTAATTGTTCACATTCACTTTCTGCCATGTCCCTGCCCTTCTGTTTCTTATGGAGAAACCTATGGGCATGGATATATTGCCTCTTCACAGGACTTTCCTGTCATGGAAATCTTATACGTCAGAGCGGGAACCACTTTCATTTCTTTCTCAAATAGTGTTAGGTTAAGCAATAGTTTGTGTGTTTATTCGTGGCTCGGAGATATTTTACGTCATTGAGTAGATTACATGCTGTGACATATGATCGAATTGGACGGCTTCTGAACAATGGGCTCCTGCTTGAAGTCGACGGTTTAACAACCCTCTCAAACATTCAGTCATATAAACATGGCACAAAAGGGTTTCAGATAAAAACAAAATCATATAATACCACGTCATCATTTAGTTTGGCGACTGGTGGTATTTCTTCTGTTTGTGCGGCTGTAAGAGGAGCTCAATTCAATATGGATGACATATCCTTAAGTAAATTTAAAAAATGTATTTCGATTGTGTTGAGGATAATTGAATTTGAATTATGTGTGTCGTTGTTGTGGGTTGCGTCGGGTCAGGCTGTGTCAACGGATTCATGACATCTGGCTGTTGGTAATGGCGGCGTGTCGGCGAAGCACGATTGCTGGGCTCACTCAATATAATATAATATTGGTTTGAACAATGTAGCCGATAAATTTAATGCAAACGGTAACTTGGCCAACACGGGCAGATTCCTGTAGAAAAAAAAGAGAGCATGCAAAAACAAGAACTTAAACAAATAAACAAGAACACAACCCAATTTGCTACATCAATTTTTTGAAAAAGAAATTTTATTGAACTTCAATTTTCCTTGCTTACAATGCTGCACCCAAGCGTCTTTAAATAGATTTTGAATCCAAAAATAACTGAAAATAAACTAATTGTTTAACTCATCCTTAACTAATCTTCTAACTGATTGTTAACTAACTGAATGCTTATTGTCAGTTTACTAACTGATTGCTTAACTACAGCTAACTGCTTGCATGCATGAGGGGTGGAGAAATTAACTCTAATACATCTTGAGTTTCTAACACTCCCCCTTAATTTCTACCACTTACAACTTTAGCATTTACAATGCCTAAATTTTGTCTCAAATAATCAAAGGTCTCTTTTGCTAATGCCTTTGTAAATATATCTGCCAGTTGATCTTCAGATCTGCAGAAGTCCAGATGGGTTTCTCCATTGTTCACTAACTCTCTGAAAAAATGAAATCTTGTATCAATGTGCTTGCTCCTCTTATGAAACACATGATTTTTTGATAATGCGATTGCTGATTTGTTATCACAGAAGATTGGTGTTGACTCCTTCCGTGCTTGTAATAAATCTTTTAATATTCTTGTCATCCAAGTTGCTTGACATGCTGCTGATGTGGCTGCTACATACTCTGCTTCAGTGGATGAAAGTGTCACTATAGGCTGCTTTTTGGATGCCCATGTGACCACACATGTGCCTAAAATAAAGGCATGTCCAGAAGTACTCTTCCTATCATCAACGCTACTTTAAAAATCACTATCTGTAAAACCAATCAAACTAAAATCGTTAGTTGTGGAATATAAAATTTCATATTCTGTAGTTCCTGCCACATATCTCAATATCTTTTTTCCAAATTGCCAATGTGAGTCTTTCAGTGACTCCATGAATCTTGAGATTAAACTAAATCCATAACTGATATCTGGTCTTGTAGCTATAAGATACATCAGACATCCAACTAATCTTTTGAATGTTGTGGAATCAACATTAGACCCTTGGTCTTCTTTGCTAAGTTTAGTCCCTGTAGCAACTGGTGTAGGTGTTGGTTTACAATTCAGCATCTTAAATCTTCTTAACACATCTTTTGCATATTTAGTTTGACAGATAACAATTCTTTTCTCTGATTGTACAACTTTTATTCCCAAAAAATACTTTATTAATCCCAAATCTGTCATTTCAAATTTTTTCTTCATTGCTGATTTAAAAGTATGTACAGACAAATTTTCAGTAAAAATTAAATCATCAACATATAAACACACAATCAAAATTTGACCTTCTTTGTTGATTTTTGTGTACAAAGTAGGCTCACTATTGCTTCTACTGAATCCATTGTTTAACATATATGAATCAATCCTATTATACCATGCTCTTGGTGCTTGTTTGAGACCATAAAAGGGACTTCTTCAATCTGTAGACTTTTTCTTCATGTCCTTGCACTTCATAACCTGTGGGCTGTTTCACATACACTTCTTCATCTAGAAAACCATTCATGAAAGCTGATTTTACATCCATTTGATATACATACCAATTATTTTGAGCAGCTATTGATAATACCATTCTAACAGTATCCAATCTAGCAACTGGTGCAAATGTTTCATTATAGTCAATTCCATGTTCTTATGCAAAACCTTTTGCTACTAACCTTGCCTTATACTTTTCAACATTTCCATCTGCATCAAATTTAGTCTTATAAATCCATTTGACTCCTATACAATCCTTACCTTTAAGTAAAATAGTTAGATCCCATGTTTGATTTCTTTCAATAGCATTCAACTCTTCATCCATTGCTTTTAACCAATGTTTCTCATTAACTACTTCTTCATAATACATAGGATCATGAGTGAAAAGAGCAAAATTTGAAACCAAATCTAATTTCTCTTCTTCTTGATTATAAATCTCATTCAAATTTCTCATTTTCTTACCTTTCAATCTTGATTTTAAAGTAGCAAGAGTTGGATCTGATTCATCACTTGTGAATTTGGAGTAGGGTGACATGCATGACTAGATGATTCACTTTGTTCAAACCTCCTAGGTGTTCTTATTGGAGTGCTTGTGCCTGATTGTGGAGAGGATTGATCTCCTTGCAAATTTTGTTCTTCAAAAACTTCTTCAATTTGTGAAATTGGTGCTCCAATTGTGATGGTGCTACCATCCCATGCTTCTTCTTCCTTAAATTCAACATCTCTGCTAATAATCACTTGCTTTGAAATTGGGTTATACAACTTATAAGCTTTTGATTCTTCAGAATAACTAATAAAAATGTATTTCTTACCTCTATCATCAAGATTTCTTCTCAATTTAGATGGTATAAGAGAATATGCAACACAACCAAAAATTCTGAAATGATGTACACTATATTTCTTACCACTCCACGCTTCTGTGGAATTCGATCTCTGACACTCTTTATTGGGATTCTATTCACAATATACACTGCACATGCTATTGCTTCTACCCAATATTCATTTAACAAGTGTTTGGATTTCAACATGCTTCTTTCCATCTCCATGATTGTTCTATTCTTCCTTTCTGCTACACCATTTTGCTGTGGTGTGTACCTTGTAGTCAATTGCCTTTTGATGCCATGATATTTGCAAAAATCTTGAAATTGATTAGACATATATTCACCTCCTCTATCTGATCTAAGTACCTTGATATAGCAGTCATTCTGCTTTTCAACCATTGCCTTGAATTCATTAAACTTTCCAAAGGCTTCAGACTTATTTTTGAGAAAGTATATCCATGTCTTTCTGCTAAAGTAATCAATGAAAGTTAGAAAATAAGTACTACCTTCAAATGATGTAGTTTGCATTGGTCCACATAAATCACTATAGACTAGCTCCAATATTACCTTAGCTTTATATGAGGCTCCTATTGAAAAGCTCTCTATGCTGTTTTGCCAGAATACAACTGTCACATGAACTTCCTGGCTGTTCTGTTGGTGGTAAACCCTTCACCATATTTTTCTTCTGTAACAAATTTAAACCTCCAAAATGTAAATGTCCATACCTTAAGTGTCATAGCCATGATTGATCTAGATGCATGGTTTTGAAGTGGGCTTCCTCTTCTCCTTGGATGCACTGGATTTGAAGAGGGAACATCTGATTCTTGGTCATCTCCACTTTTCCTATCAACCTGTCACTTAGAAACTTGTCTAATATTGTGCAAACATTATCCATAAACAATATTTTGTAACCTTTTTGTACTAACTGTCCAACACTCATAAGATTATGCTTTAGTCCAAGTATAAAATAAACATCAGGTATAAACCTTCTTTCACCATTCTTGGCCAAAACATTTATTACACCTTTACCCATGACATCTACTGTGATATCATTTCCTAATTTCACTTCTGATTTTATAGAATCATTAAGACTAGCAAAAAATTCTTTATTTCCTATCATATGATTACTGCATCCACTATCTAAGAACCAAATATCTCTAGCTTTTTCTTGAGTAACATTACAAGTAAGAAATAAGCTTCCAAGATTAGACCTAAATTCACTTGGATTAAAACTAGATTCACCTGTGTAATTAGCATTCTGCTTGTACACATATCCTTGTTTACTTCTGCAGTCACTTGCATAATGACCATATTTCTTGCAATAATAACATTGAGTATTAGATTTATCAAACCTCTGTGAACTTTGTTGAAAGTGATTGTTGCCACGTCCTCTACTGCTGTAGTTTTCATTACTATTTTCACCTTCATCTGGATTGTTCCTTTCATATCTGCCTCTACCTCTTCCTCTGAAGTTTGACCTTCCTCTTCCTCTGCAAAATGATACTTGTGACTTGAAGGCATTCTCAAGAGAAGTGTTATTCCTATTCATTTTGGATTTATGTGTTAACAAAGAACCCATTAATTCATCTACAGATAACTGTTCTAAATCCTTGGTTTCCTCAATAGCTATAACTATTACATCAAATTTACTGGGTAAACTCATGAGTATTTTATCTATGATCTTCTGATCTGTGATAGTTTCTCTATTAGATCTAATTTGATTCACTATATTCAAAACTTGACCCATAAACTAGTCTATTAAATTTGAATCATTTATTTGCAAATTTTCAAAACTTCTCTTAAGAGATTGCAATTTAGCGATTTTTACCTTTGTATTACTTTTATAGGTAGTCTCCAAGATTTTCCATGCCTCTCTTGATCTCGTTGCTGCTACAACTGTGGAAAAAATAGATTTATCCAATGCCTGTTGGATGAGAAATAAGGCTTTTGCATCTTTTTTCTTGTTCTCTTTAAGCTCATCTTTGTGTGCTCGAGATAATGACACATGAGCTGCCTCGTCCTACGGTTCTACAAAACCACTCTCTACAAAATCCCAAACATCTTGTGAGCAAAATAAAGTTCTCATCTTAATTGCCTAGAAATCATAATTCTTACCATTGAAAACGGGAATTTGAGGCTATGAAATATTGTTGTTTGCTGCGATGACAATCGCTGAAGTGGCTAAATTTTGGTTCGCTATTTCAACACACAGTCGCCGACGTCGGTTATACTGTCGAGGTCGGTTAGGTATATTGCCAATGTCAGTTTACTCTGCCGATGTCGGTCTGGGAGTCGACCGATGTTGGTTAAACTGCCGATGTCAGTCTCTGTGCTCCCTGCTGGCTGCGACTGCTGCGCGCTTCTGCTAATTGCGCACTTCTCCAATCTGCGCTTCTCCTTGTCTGCTGCGCTCTTCCTTGGCTTCTTTCCTAACCAAGTTCTTATACCAATTTGTAGAAAATAAAGAGAGCATGCAAAAAAAAGAACTTAAACAAATAAACAAGAACACAACCCAATTCGCTATAGCAATTTTTTGAAAAAGAGATTTTATTGATCTTCAATTTTCCTTGCTTACAATGCTGCGCCCAAGCGTCTTTAAATAGATTTTGAATCCAAAAATAACTAAAAATAAACTAATTGTTTAACTCATCCTTAACTAATCTTCTAACTGATTGTTAACTAACTGATATCTAACTGTCAGTTAACTAACTGAATGCTTACTGTCAGTTTACTAACTGATTGCTTAACTGCAGCTAACTGCTTGCATGCATGAAGGGTGGAGAAATTAACTCCAATACATCTTGAGTTTCTAACAATTCCATGACAGCGGCAAGGCCATCCGTTATATGGTGCCCTGAGCACCGTATATGGTATGCGACTGGGATGAATCTCATCACGCTAAACTTGCAGCCAATATATGGTATGCTTCCAATCAAATACTTCCCAATATCAGAATTACTGTTGTGGGAGGCAGGCAGGCTTTTTCCTACGAGTTCTGCCTAAAACGTCGCGTGAGGTGTTCTATAATCTGCCCTTTTTACTTCAAACAAATGTCGCCGACGTGAAGGAAAACTTGTGCCTTTTTCTTCATCTCTCTTTTGACGGAAACCTGTTCATCTTTGCCAACAAGGCCTCGATACAAAATGAACGGTGTGGTGAAAACGTTTCCCACAATCCCTGGCGGGACGAGAAATTACCCGTCGTCCACCTCATCTGCAATAGTGCCGTTGAGGGCTTCCGACGGATTTCAAAAAGTCCTCCGACGGACTCGAACCCTGTCTGGGCGATTGAGGACATGCCTACCCCGAGGGTGATGGGAGACACGCTGATTCTTGGAGTGCATGATCGAGGAATCAATTGCAAGACTGCAACTCGTTGATTACTAGTTATAGTTTATTTTTAATTTATTTTTTAGACTACTGTTCGCATGATCAATGCATGTTATTTTTATTTTTGGACTGCTGTTAAAGTAATTTGTTTTAGCTCTCCTTTTCTATAATTAAAGATTTTAGATCAGTGATTTATATATGGATTAAAAATCAAGGCTTTTTTTTTAAGTCTATGTTTTTCTGAGTTCATATATTATTTTGTTGAGCAGTTGGTTTTTTATTTTGTTTGTATTATTTCTAATAGCATTCAGTTTAGTGTCAGAGGTTATATTTATTTCATTTCAATTGGTTCCAGAGCTAGGTTGACGAATTTTAATTGTGTAGGTAGCAATTTCAGCTCATTAGTTATTTCTATAATGGGAAACAACATTCTATTCCAGTTTTTGTTTTTGTTTTTTTTTTTTTGTTTTTTTCTTTTTTTTTAAAATTTATATATATTTAATTTTTTAAAGCAGGGGACAACTATGATTATTGGAGTATTAAGATGAAGACCCTATTATTGTCTAAAGATGTTTGGGACTTAGTGGAGATGGGATACACAGAACCTACAGATCATAATGGTCTAAATGCTTTGACAACAAACCAACAAACTCAATTTAAAGAAGACATAAAGAATGACAATCAAGCACTATTTGCTATCAAATCCATATTGGATATTTCAATTTCCTTTCGTAATGTTGGTATGACAAAATCAAAGGATGCACGAAAGGCTTTGCAAATCGCACACCAAAGTTTTGAAAAAGTTAGATTGGTAAGAATTCAAACCTTAAAAATAGATTTTGAAAATTTAAAGATGAAAGAAGCTAAGTCTATTCAAGATTTTATTATTAGGATTCAAGGTGTTGTGAATCAGCTTAGAACACGAGTGGAAGCAATTACAAAATAAAAAATTGTAGAAAAGATATTGAGATCTCTTCTTCCTTAATTTGATCCAGTGGTGATAGCCATTGAAGAAAGCAAAAATCTCACCACCTTCAAAGTGGTAGAGTTGGTTGGTTCTTTACCATCTCATAAGGAGTGTATGCAACGTTCTACACAAAGTTTAGTGTAAAATTTCTAGTCTACAATGAAGGTTGAAGACAAATCAACAACTCTTTTAAAAATAAAAAATAAATCTCAAGGGGAGCCTTCTATTAATAGAAGACGTTGTAGAGGAAGAGGAAGAAGCAATTATAGAGGAAGAAGAAGAGGTAGAAGTTTTGTGGATCAGAGAAACATCTAGTGCAAATATTGTGAACATTATGAATCTGAGTGTAGAAAGAAGAAATTAGACTTGAAGAAGTCAAGATCGAATTATACTAAGAAGTCTTTTGAAGATCCCAAGCACTCCACCTTCTTCACATGTAATTTGGTGAAATAAAATAAAAAATATGTGTGGTCCTTGGATAGTGGCTACTTTAATCATATGATAGGTAAATATGATCTCTTTGTCAAATTAGATGCATCTATAAAAAGTCAAGTAAAATTTGGTGATGAAAAAGAGGTTGATATGATGGGAAAAGGTACCCTTGATGTAAAAACTAAGCAAAGATAAAATACTTATGTTCATGATACTTTGCATGTGCCCAAATTACAACATAACCTTTTAAGCATTGGGCAAATTGTAGCAAAAAATTATAAAATTGTGTTTGAAGATAAATGCTAAAAAATATTGGATAAATCAGCGAATTATCATCTTGTAGCAAAGGTTGTTATGACAAAGAATAGGTTATTTCCTCTCACATTGCATTCTACTACTATGCATGCCTTCAAGCAACCAAAAATGAATCATGTTTATGGCATCAACATTATGGTCATCTAAATTTTCAAGGATTAAATTTACTTCATAAGAAGAATATGGTGAGAGGACTTCCAGTAATTCAAGTAAAAGAAGAAGTTTTATGAGGGTGTGCACTTGGTAAGTAGCATTGAATTTTTTTTCAATGAATAAATCTTGGAGGGTAAAATATCATCTAGAGTTTGTGCATGCTGACATTTATGGTGTTATGCAAGAGGAATCTTTGGGTAAAAGTATTTATTTTTTGACATTCATTGATGATTTTTCTCACTAGGCATGGATTTATTTTCTTAAGTAGAAATCCAAAGATTTTGAATGTTTCAAAAAATTTAAAGCTATGGATGAAAAACAAAATGAGTATTATCTCAAAATACTCATAATAGATAGTTGGGGAGAATTCACTCCCAAATAATTTTATGATTTTTGTAACAAAAATGGCATCAAGAGACATCTAATTATAGCCTATACCCCCAACAAAATGGTATTGTAGAAAGAAAAAACCATACCTTATAGGAATCACATGAAGTATGTTATAGTCAAAAAATCTTCCAAATTATTATTGGGGAGAAGTAGTGGCAATAAAAATATACATATTGAATCAAAGACCCATAAAAGTAGTTGACAACATCACTCCAAACGAATCTTAGAGTGGTCAAAATCCTTTAGTGGCTCATCTTCATGTATTTGGTTGTCCTATGTATGTTTATATTCTAGTTCAGAAGCAAAAGAAGTTGAATGCAAAATCCCAACATTGTATCTTTGTGAGATATTATGATGCAACTAAACGATATAGATTTTATAATCCTGACATAAAGAAATGGATTATTAATCAAGATGTGGATTTTGATGAAGGGCGATAATGTCAATGGTAAAAAGGTGCACAACAAAAAACACCTCCAATAATAATGGACATAGAAGTTGGAAGTGTTCCTCCTCTCCCCACAAGCTCAAGTGTAATTTGAATCCCCAATAATAGCTCATGTTTGAGCTCTCTAAGCTCAAGTTCATCTATTAACACACCTTCAGAGGATAGTTCAAGTCTAGCATCAAGTCTGAGCTCTTCAAGAAAGGTACAAAGTTTAAGAAATTTATCAGAGGAGTAATGTGAATCTAATTACTAATTTTGCTTTGATTAGTAAAATTTAAATTGAACCCTCTATATATGAAAAAATAGTAAATAAATAGTATGGATTAATGCTATGAATGATGAGATGGAAGTAATTAATAAAAATAATACATTAAAATTAGTGCAAATTCTAAAAGACAAATAGGGGATTGGTGTCAAATGGATTTATAAGGTGAAATATCATGCTGACGATTCTATAAAAAGGCAAAAGGTAAGACTAGTTGCCAATCATTATGCACAAACACCTAGAGTAGATTATTCAAAAACTTTCAATTTAATTTCAATACTTGATACAATCAAAATTTTATTAGCTATTGTTGCATGACACAAATGGCTAGTACATCAGATGGATGTAAAATTATCCTTCCTTAATGGTTATATAGATGATTAATTCTATGTGGAAAAACCCATGGGCTATGAAATTCTAGGTAAAAAAAATTGGTTTACAAGTTGAAAAAAGATCTCTATGGGTTGAAGCAAGTTCCGCATGCCTGGTATTCAAGGATAGATAGTTATTTCTTGAAGAACGGATTCAACAGAAGCCATTCAAATCCAACCATTTATGTTTAACATATTGGTAATGGTATTTTCATTGTTTATATTTATGTTGATGATCTTATTTATACAGGTAATATTAAAAATCTCATGGAGAAGTTTCAGGTAGAAATGAAATACGAATTTAAGTTATCAGATTTGGGACTCATGTATTATTATCTTTATTTAGAAGTGCAACAACAAGCAATAGGTACTTTCATTTGTCAAAAAATGTATATAATTGATTTACTAAAAAGGTTTAGAATGATGACATGCACGATAGTTACAACCCCTGTAGCCCCTAGTGAGAAATTAACCAAGGAAGATAAAAGTTCCAAAGTGGATTCTACTTTGTACACAAGTTTGGTAGGGAGCCTCATGTACCTCACTACAATAAGACCTAACATTATAGATGTTGTGAATCTCATCTCTCGATTCATTCAGGATCCGCATGAGTCGCATTGGCATGCTGTAAAAATAATCCTATGATATGTGAGTGGCACACAAAATTTTGGCATTTATTATTCTTTGAATGAAAAATTTGATCTAGTTCACTATATCATTTCTGATTGGTTTGGTTCAGTTAATGATAGAAAATATACATCTAGTTATGTATTTTCACTTGATTTTGGAGTTGTATCTTGAAGTAGTAAAAATAAGATAACTTTGGTTCTCTCTTTAGTAGAAGTAGAGTATATTGCAGTAGTAGCAATAAGTTGTCAAGTAATATGGATTTGAAGGATATTAGAGGATTTATAATTGATTTAGGAACAGCCAGCTACACTTTTCTGTGATAAAGTACCACTATTGCCATGCAAAAAAATATTGTGTTTCATTCTAGATCAAAACATATCAAGATCACTTCATTCAAGACTTGGTACATGATGGGCAAGTTGAGTTACAGTTTTGTCCTACTTTTGAGCAAGTAACTGATATTTTTACCAAAGCTCTTGCTATATCTAGTTTTGTTACTTTGTAACATTAGTTGAGAATCATCCATGTTGATCATCAATGGGGACATTGAAGGAGTACATGATTGAAGGAGTCAAATTCAACTAGATAGTTTATTTTTAATTTATTTTTTGATTACTATTTGCATGATCAATGCATGATTTTTTTTGGGATTATTGTTAAACTAATTAGTTTTAGTGCTCCTTTTCTATACATAAAGATTCTAGATCAACAGTTTATACATGTAATAAAAATCCAATCTTTTATTTTAGTTTATATTTTCTGATTTCATATATTATTTTCTTGAGTAGCTAGTTTTTTATTTTATTTGTATTATTTCTAATAGCTCTCAGTATAGTGTTAGAGGATCTATTAATTTTTTTCAACTCTTCTAAATGGAGAGATTCTCATTATAAATGGATCAGAGAGTGGAAGAACTGATTAGGTGGTGGAAAGGAATCTATATTTTACTCCATATCTATATAGACCTATTATAGTTCTAGGGGGTTGACTCTCCATACTGGCAGCCTCCACTATTCCCAGAATGTATTATTCATGTATAAATGTTGTACCTGATGGACACATTATCATGTGGGCTTTGAATACCCATTTCTATTCTATCTGAAACTACTTATCCCATAAATATCCATCTCAAAGCTTACAACCCCTATTATCTAGATAGTTCCTACCAACCCTGTAGGTCTATCATAGTTGCCTTATCTTCTTCTTTAGTTGGGTATGGAAAGAGGTTGACAATTCAGTTCACTATTTTTGATTATACTCCGAATAATATCTGAAGAAGATTTTCAAATTGCTTGCATGATCAATTTTTAGTTAACATGTTTGATTACATGATTTTCATGATAGTTTATTTTTATTTATTTATTTTTAGACCATTATCTACTCCATGTAATAAGATTGCATGAGATTTATTATTTTGACTATGGAAAATAGTTTTTAAGGTTGATTATTAAACTCTTAATTACAGTGCTCTATTTTCTATATTTAAATATAATGAAGAGAGATTTGTTTATTAAATAAAAATTATTTCTTTTTAATCTTTGTTGTTCACTCATTTATGAGAAGATATCATACATTTTTTTACTTTCTTGAGTAGTTGAGTGCTATCTTTAGTCTATATTTTTAAATGGTTCTTACTATAGTGTTAGAGATTTCATTTATATCATTTAATTGGTATCAAAGTAGGTTAAAGAAATTTAAATGTGTAGGTAAAAATTTCAACTTATCAGTTATCTATAGAATGATAAATATCATCAAGTTTCCATTATAGCTTCCATTGTTTAGAGGAGACAACTATGATTATTGGAGTATTATGATGAAGACCCTACTATTGTCCAAAAATATTTGGGAATTATTGGAAGTGGGATACACATAACATACAAATTAGAATGCTCTAAATGTGTTGACAACAAGCCAAGGAACATAGTTGAAAGAAAATAGAAAGGACAATCGAGCACTATTTTCTATCCAATCTGCATTGGATATTTCAATTTCCCCTCATATTGATGGTATGAAAAAGTTAAAGGATGCATGGGAGTCATTAAAAATCACACACCGAGGTTTTGACAAAGTTATATTGCTAAGAATTCAAACTTTAAGAAGACATTTTGAAAATTTAAGGATGAAAGATGCTGAGTCTATTCAATATTTTATTACTAGGACTCAACGTGTTGTGAATCAACTTAGACCATAAGGGGAAGCAATTACTGAACAAAAAAAATAGAGAAGATATTAATATCTCTTATTCCTAAATTTAATACAATGGTTATAGCCATTGAATAAATTAAATGTCTCACCACCTTCAAAATGGTAGAGTTGGTTGGTTATTTACAATATGACGAGGAGTGTATGCAATGTTCTATGAAGATTTTAGTGTAAGATTTCCAGTCTATAGTGAAAATTGAAGACAAACATACAAATTACTTTTTTGAAACAAATAAATCTCAAGAGGATCTTTCTAATAATAGTGGATGTCATAGAGGAAGAGGTAGAAGTTTTATGGATTAGACAAGCATCCAGTGCAAATATTGTGAATGTTAAGGTCATTATGAATTTGAGTATGGAAATTAAAAATTTGACCTGAATAAGTCAAGATCCAACTATACTAAAGAGTCTTTTAAATATCCCAAGAACTCCACATTCTTCACATGCAAATTGGTGAAATAAAATCAAAAAGGTATGTGGTTCTTAGATAGTGGCTACTCTAATCATATGATAGGTAAATCAGATCTCTTTGGTGATTATAATAAGGTTGATGTGATGGGAAAAGGTACCCTTTTTGTAAAAACTAAACAAGGAGAAACTACTTACATTCATAATACTTTGCATTTGACCAAATTACAACATAACCTTTTAAGTATTGGGACACTCGTAGAAAAAAATTGTAAAATTGTTATTGAATACAACTACTATAAAATATTTGATAAATTAGATAATTACCATCTTGTAGCAAAATATCCTATGACAAATAATAGGTTATTTCTTTGCACATTGTATTCTACTACTATGCATGCCTTCAAAGCAACCACAAATGATTTGTGGTTATGGTAAAAATGTTATGGTCCTATGAATTTTTAAGGATTAAATTTACTACACAAGAAGAATTATAGTGACGGGACTTCTAATAATTTTGAAAAAATAAGAATTTTATTCAAGGTGTGAACTTGGCAAACAACACTGAAATAGTTTTCCAGTGAATAAATCTTGGAGGATAAAATATCCTCTAGGGTTTGTGCATACTGAAATTTATGGTGATATGAAAGAGGAATCTTTTGGTAAAAATAATTATTTTTTGACTTTTATTGATGATTTTTATCACCATACATGGATTTATTTTCTTAATTATAAATCCAAAGATTTTGAATCCTTCATTAATTTTAAGGCTTTGGGTGAAAAATAAAGCAAGTATTATCTCAAAATTCTTATAGTATATAGAGGGGAGAAAATACAATTCTAAACAATTTTCTAATTTTTTGTAACAAAAATGGCATGAAGAGATAACTTACTACAACCTATACCCCTATAAAAATGGTATTCTAGAAAGAAATATCTATTCCATTATGGAAATGTAACAAAGTATGTTGTAATCAAAAAATATTCCAAATTATTATTTGGGGAGGAATAGTGGAAATAATAGTATACATATTGAAATGAAGACCCATAAAATTAGTTCAAAACATCACTCTGAAATAATCTTGGAGTGGTCACAAGCTTTCAAAGGCTCATCTCCATATATTTGGTTGTCTTGCATATGTTCATATTCCAGTTCAGAAGTGGAATAAGTTTGATGCAAAATCACAACATTATATATTTGTGGGATATTATAATTCAAATAAAAGATATATATTCTATACTCCTGACACAAAGCAATGGATTGTTATTCAGGATGTGGTTTGTTATGAAGGGGGAGTATGGCAATGGCAAAAAGATGTATAACAAAAAACATCAGTAATAATGGACATAGAAGATGGAAGTGTTCCTCCTCTCCGCACAAGCTCAAGTGGAAGTTTAAGCCCCGATATTATCTCAATTTCAAGCTCTCCAAACTCAATTTCATAAGGTTCATCTACTAACACACCTTCAGGTGATAGTTCAAGTCCAACAACAAGTCCAAGATCTTAAAAAAAGGTACGAAGTTTAAATGAAATTTATCATAAAAGTAATGTGAATCCAATTGGTAATTTTGGTTTGCCTAGTATAATTCAAGTTAAACTCTTTATATATGAAGAAGTAGTGAAAGAAACATTATGGATTGATGCTATGAATGATGAGAAGTAAGTAATTTATAAAAATAATACATGGGAATCAATACAACTTCCAAAAGATAAACATGCGATTGCTGATAAATGGATATATAAAGTGAAATATCATGTTGATGGTTTTGTAAAAAGACAGAAGGAAAAAATATTTGTTAAGGTATTTTCACAAACCCCTGGAGTAGATTATTCAAAAACTTTCACTCTAGTTTCAAGACTTGATAAAATCAAGATTTTTTTGGCTATTATTACAAATTACAGGTGGTTAGTATATTAGATGGATGTAATATTAGCCTTCCTTAATGGTTATATAGATGAGTAAGTATATGTGTAATAACCCATGGGATATGAAATTATATTTAGAGAATAGTTGGTTTGCAAGTTGAAGAAATCACTCTATGGGTTGAAACAAGCTCTTCATGCCTAGTACATAAGGACTAATAATTATTTCTGGAATAATGGATTCAATAGAATCCATTTAGAGGCAATTGTGTATGTCAAACATATTAGTAATGTTATTCTAATTTTTTGTCTTTATGTTGATGATCTTATGTATACAGGTAATAGTAAAACTCTCATGGAGAATTTTCAGGCAAAAATGAAATAGGAGTTTGAAATCTCAAATTTAGGACTCCTACATTATTTTCTTGGTGTGGAAATGAAACAAAAAGCATTACGTATATTCATTTGTCAGAAAAGGTATGTAGCTAATTCATTGAAATTTTTTAGAATGATGACATGTACAGTAGTTTCAACTCCTATAACACTTGGTGAGAAATTTAACAAAGGAAGATGTAAGTTCCAAAGTAGATGCTACTATGTACATAAGTTTATTTCAGATTATCATATACCTCACTACAACAATACTTGATATTATATATGTTGTGAGTCTCATCTCTCGATTCATGAAGGATCTACATGAGTTTCATTGACATGCTACAAAAATAATCCCATAGTATGTGAATGGTACACAAAGCTTTGGCATTAATTATTCTTTAATTAAATATTTTGAGCTAGTTGGCTAAACAGATTCTGATTGGACTAGTTTAGTTGATGATAGAAAACATCCATCTGGTTATGCATTCTCACTTGGTTCTAGAGTTGTATCTTGGAGTAGTAAAAATCAGGAAATTGTGGCTATCTCTTCAACATAAGCATAGTATATTATAACAATAGAAGCAAGTTGTCAAACAATATGGATTTGAAATATATTGGAGGATTTACATTTGATTCAAGAACATCCAACTACTCTTTTATGTGCTAACAATAACACTATTGCCATGATTAAAAATCTTGTGTTTCATGCTAGATCAAAATACATAGAGATCCAACAACATTCCATTTGAGATTTGGTTCAAGATGGGCAAGTAGAATTATAATTTTATCCTACATATGACCAAGTAGATGCTATTTTTACCAAACCTCTTCCTATATCTAGTTTTGTTTCTTTGCGACATTATTTGGGCATAATACCCATTTATCATTGAAGGGGAGATTGAATATGTTCAAATTGCATGCATGATCAATGCTTCATTATCATGTTCAAAAGCATGATAGTTTATTTTTTTAGAATATTATTTACTTCATGCAATTGGATTCCATGATATTTATTATCCTAAAAATATGGACAATATATGTTTTTAAAGTTGTTTGTTAAACTCTTTATTACAATTTTCTATTTGCTATATATCACTATAATTGACAACGATTCATTATTTGAAAAAAAAAAAAAAATCTTTTCAATCATTGTTGTTAACTCCTTTCTAAGAAGATACAATACATTATTTTATTTTCCTGAGAAACTGAGTATTATCTTTAGTATTTATTTCTAATAACTCTCAATATAGTATTAGAGTTTTAATCTATATCATTTCAATGCCACAATGTAGACGATCTCCCTCCCCAATAAAATACAAAAAAAAAGTAATATATTTGAAAGCTTCATATTAGAATAATATTATATGAAAATGCTTTCCTTGACAAGTCATAATATAATCTTAATACAACTGGATTTTAATGCATGCATAAGAAAAAACAAAACCATGACATAGGAAACCTTTCCAGTCATATAGAAAAAGGAGATAAAGTAATCAATGGATGTTGGGAAAGAAATAAAAATTAAATCACATTAAAGTAAGATAGAGAATAAATAAATGATTAAAATTATACTAAATATTTTTGGAATTATTGTTTATAATTTTTTAATTGTAAATTAATCATTATAGATGTGAAAGCATCAAATCTCTCAATAACTATAAAATTTTAAGGGTATCTAATTTTAAGCCTAAAATGTATTATATATAAATTTTTATCTATAAAATAATTATTATAGATGTGAAAACATCAAATCACTCAATAACCAAAATCTTTAAAGGGTAGTTAATTTTTAGTTTAAAATATAATGAAACAAAGTAAAATAGGTAAATAAAAAATCGTTAAGTTTCCATCATAGAATTATCATAAAAAATGTGAAATCATCAAATCTCTCAACTACTAAAATAGTTTAGGGATATTTAATTTTTAACCTAAAATTTCAATAAATAAAGTAAATTAAAAATAGTTAAATTATCATCATAGAATTATCACAAACATTCCAAATTTTACAATGAACTTAGGGCCTTGTTTTTTTGGGGGGAAATGTGTAATATAGCACCATTCTTTATTTCTTTTTGATTTGTTTTATTTTAATTTATTTTTTATTGTTTTATTTTTAATTCTTTGGGTTTTACATAGTGAAAATTCATTTCATTATTATGCATCTCTAGCTGAGAACATTATTATTTGAATATATTTTTTATTGGTTTGTCTTTCATGTAATGGTTGAATGTTATTGCATTAGGTTATTATTTCATAGAGTCATTGGACTGAAGTGACTTTATTCATAAACCTTTGAGTTATATTTTGGTGTCAATGTTTTCCATTTTGTAATTGCCTATTGCATGCCATCATGATTTGTAGGTGATGGTATTTTCTAGAAATGGTAAGGATGCTATGTTACATAATATAACAACATGAATGATCTCGTGTATGTTTCTTCTGATGATTTTTATAATTTTAGTATTTTTTTTATTTTTTTCATTTTTGGTGTCAACCAAAATGTTAAGACTTATTCCAAATTCCTTTTTTAATTTTCCCAGCTTAAATAAATAAATTAATACAAAAATGGTATGTAGACACCCTTTTAGTGAAAACATTAATAATTTAATAGTGCTAATAAATTAGTATTAAGTCTTATAGGTATTTTAACTTACAATCTATAGGGTAAGTTACTATATGGTTGTAGGAAGACTTTGAGGATTACTTGTTCAAAAAATACGTAAATATTATTATAGCTATGTTTTAAGGATTAATGATATATTGGTAACCCCTTCATATTATTTATTTTTATCATTGATAAAATTATTGTCACTCAACTTAGTAGAATCAAGATATAAAATACAATTTTGAGATCAATGATATCAAAGTTTGAAATTTGTCAAACATATTGATCTGTGTGAAGATTTAGAGAAGCCCACTTGCCTAGGGGAATAATAATTCAATTTATTTCATTAAATTTTCTCTTCATGCATGCATGTGAAATGATTTTTTGAGAGAACCTTTGTTTTTAGTATTTAGATTTTTTATATTATTTTTCATTATATACATACATACATACATATATATATATATATAATATATATATATATAATATATATATATATATATATATATATATATATATATATATATATTTTCATATAAATTTGTATGAAATAAAAATATGGATAGAATTATTTGTGTTAGTATAAGGTTGTGTATTTGCCCTCGAGTATTGAAAACCATAAAATAACATTAGTACTCCTTTTGAAATTATTTCAATGTTTTCAATGAGTAATGGAATATGTGGAAACTTTCTTTACGCACAATATATATTCTTGAATAGATTTACAAACTTTTAATAAAGTGTGTGGATTGCTTAAGTGTTGGAAATATGTTGAAAAAATCTTGTTAAAATGTGAAAAAATGACAGAAGTGAAAACAAAATCATGTGAAGTGTTGTAAAATCATTGCAAACATTTAAAAATACTATCATAATTGTATTTTTTTTTTATTGGCCTGAAAATAGTTGGAGCTAAATTTTGGATTTGTACAACTATGGCTTCAACTTTGATAATATTTATGGCCAAATATAGATATTGTAAACATTTATGGCTTCAAAATATTTAAATTGTAGATCTCCATATTTCATTGCAAACATTTTG
>JARHVA010007833.1:0-10000 GCA_037957365.1 Torreya grandis
AGGTACCAAAGGTTATAGTTAAGGTTCTCAAAACTTTGAAGTGAATAATTTATCTCTATCTAAAATAATTACTTTTAGTACACCATGCATTTGTACCACCTCTTTGATGAACCACTCTCCAAATATAAAAGCATCATCTCTTAAGTTGCTTGATTATCAAATAATAGACTTTGGTTGCTTTATCAATCACCATTAAATTGGTATCATGCCTATTATAGGATTTAGGCAGCCCCTACAATAAAATTCAATGACACTACTACCCATTTATCTTAAGTATTTTTGTGGGTAAAAAAAAACTCTTAGGTGGTAGTGTTCAACCTTCACACACTGGCACTCTAAGGATTTTGACACAAAATTGGGAAACATCTAACCTTAACCGAGGCCAAAAATAGTGCATCTTTAGCTCATGTGTCATCTTCATGACACCAAGATGAAAAAATGGGATGTTTTAGATGCCTCATTTAGCACAACATTACATAAATTACTTGTTTTAGATATAAAAGTTATACCTTTATGCCTTATAAGTCCATATGATTCAATAGAAAAATGAATAAATGCTTTTACTATATGATTAAAAGTCAATTACTTAATTTAAGACAATATTCATCCTCTATTGTTGTTTTAATATATTATTTTTAACATTTCCTTGTAATAATAATAGGGTATCAAGGTAGACATGCCTATTAAGTGCATCATCAACTCTATTTTCCTTGCCTTTCATCTTTGATATGCCCATGTCAAAAATGCTAATAAATTTCAGGCACTTGGTAGACACATTCACTATTATAGGATGATCCACTCTTCATTGCATCTTTTTTTATCCATAATTACTCTAGAAAACTCCTTTTGAGGATACAAGGTGGAGACAAGTAGATTTAGCTTCTAATGGTGATTTTAATCCCTTTCTTCCTCTTTTCTTTATTTTTTAAGGGGGTGTTTCCTATGGGTTTCCAATTATTCTACCCACCTAAATTATGCTTAGGGGGTGTTAGTGTATGTTTTTATTCCATTTAATTGTTTTTACATACATATGTTATTTATCTTGCTTAGGTGTTACATGGTAATTTGGAAGATAATTCCACATGCATGAGGATGTTGGATCACGTATATCTTCCACCTATATATGTACCTTTTCTAAATCTATTATAATCAATATAATTAGGTAAATCATTTAATTTCATCTTGCATAGTTCTAAATATAAGCGTGCTTATCATTGAAATAAATTCTTTTGTGTTTTGTCTAATAGAGATCAATTATTGGGCAATTATGTCAGAAAATATTCCATATTATTCCCAATTTAAAACTTTACATTACTAGTGGTTATAATCCACATATTAAGCATACCAAAACTAATCTAAGAAATGAATTTTCAAGTATTCAACACAATCGTTAGATACAAACATATAACCACTAGGTAGGAGAAATACACATCTTTGACTTCCTTCATTGGATTAATAAATACATAGGAAAAGATAAATCATTAGATGGGGGTGACTAGGGTTTGGGATTACAAATATAGAGAAATCAAAGACAATACTTGGTGATTATATAGTCACTATGACCTACTTTAGGGTAGTTTAGTACTAACTAACATGTTAAAATCACCTAAACCTATAAAACTAACCCAACATAGATAGTGGATTAGTTTCATAACTAAATAAACCACAATTTTGCTTATCCTAAATTTTTAGTTTTAGGATATAGTCAAATTCAAAAATCCAAAACAAAAGTTAGATTTATTACACTCTTTTATAATTTATTTATTTTTTAAAGTCATAATTAAATCACAAGAATCAATATTAATATTTTACATTAATATGTATACTCAAATTATATGCCTTAATATTAGAAACACATTTCAAAGTTCTATCTTATTTAGATTAATCTGACATATTAATCTAAATTAGGGTAAAATATGATCTCATTTTATAATTTGGGGCTCAATATAATATAGTTTATTTCCTAAATAAACTATTTTCTCATTTGATTCAATGAGGGGTCTAATGTTTGTAAATCGATCCATGTGAACCTTAACATGCAATAAGATAATCTGGTTAGGAGTTCCACTTTCCCCATTTGAGTCCCTATTTGAAATAATAAGTCATTTGGTTCTATGAGGGATATAATATGGGGTGATTTCACCCCCCATCAACATTATTTTGACTGTGTAATGTAATTTGTGGCCCTCATTATCCTAATTATCTCCCTAGTTGAATTAATTACTCATTTGGTTTAATGGTAGATGTAATTTTGGAAAAAAAAATAATGAGCTTAATTATGACCACATATTGGGATTTGGGGATTAATTTTACCCAATTAGATTATTTATTAAATGAACTAATCAATTATTTAATTGATTGATAAATTTTTAGCCAAATCAATCCCATGGAACAAAACTATTACCAACACTCATTTTGAGAAAAAATATTACCATATAATATGACATGGGCCTCCTTTTTCCAAAATTGAGTTCCTAATTGGATCAATTACTCATTTATTTCAATGAAGTACTAAATTTTGGGAAATAATTCCACACAACCCTAATTCATGCCATATAATGTGATTTAGGGATCAAATTTTCTCAATTTATTCCCTGATTAACCTACTTACTCAATTAGTTAAATTAGGGACACAATTTTTCTAATCAAGCATCGTGATCCTAATTATAACCAAATCATGTTATTTAGGACTCAATTTTCCATAATAGTGATGAATAATGATATTGAATGATGAATTAATGATAAATAGTGATAAATATATATTTCAATTTTATTAATTATACCTATATTGAATTGATCATACATAATCATAGAATTATTTTTTCAAATTAACTAAAATAATGACATGTGATCACCAAATAATAATTAATGGTGTCCAAATGTGCATGATTTTCACCACTATACATTATTTTATCTTTAATTCACCTAATTGGGGTATGATTTACTCATATTTTCATAAATATGAATATTTAATCATTGAAAAAGAATAAATAGTACTCAAATATGACCAATTTACCAAATATTAACCTTTACATGTATGCATTCAAATAGGGATTAATTCTGATTAAAATTGCTCAAATAATCACATTTGATCATAATTAAATGATAAATGGTGTTATTAGGTCATAAATTGGGGATAATAAATTTAAACTAACTAGATTTATATTTATAATATATTATATAAACGCCAATTTCTAAACTAAAATGCATTCAATTAGTGTGTATGTGATTTCATGTGTCAATATATTTTCATGTCTCACTAACTTTGAGAGATGAAAGGTTCATAAAAAATAAATTTTCAAAAACCTATAACTCCTAAAAAATAGAAATACTATTATCTTGTTTACAGTACTTGAAAATTATAAGCTTGACATACAATTTACCATGCAATAACTTGAACACCCTTGAACAAGGTCCCAAATCAACATCCTCTCACATTGGTATGTTATCTTATGAGTCAACCATTTCCTTCTACTATTATACACCTATAGACACATCATTGTATATTTATAGCCTATTAAATATTTTTCATGACATCTCCAAACTCTTGAAGTAGTCCACCTATACACAAATAAATTTCAATGGGTTGTAGTCATTATCATCAGTTTGATAACAACATGTACTAGTAGAAACCATCTCAATCCTAGAAATGCCTATTTTTCTAAAATCAAACTCATCATTATGGTCAGCCCATAATCCTAGAGTGTTAGTAATGTGAGGAATTATTAAAAATATTCAATCTATAAATAAATCAAGGTATTATTCTAAATGTGATATGGCACTTATCCGTTGTACATCTATACACTATTCCATAGTAAGAAATTGAACCTATTTTTATAAATTTTAATAAATATCACTAGTATCAATCATAATCTACATATGAATCACTAAAACCCCATGTCAAATAAAGCATTATCAGGTAAAAAATTCTAATCATTAGCTACACAGACATAGAAAAGTATAACAATTAACATAATGACACAAGGTTGGGAGAACTATGTGTCTTAATTTAACTCCTTATAGTATTAGATATGTAGGTAATGACCAATCATCATATGGGTTTTATTTCATTTAGTTCAATGAATTAAAATTCCCTATTTTTTGCAAGTTTATATCCCTCATAATCATATCTAGGGTTTCAAGGAAAAGGAGGTTGATTTATGGATCTTCATGCACCATCAAGTTTTCATATTGCAAACACAAAGCAATACTTTTTTTCATAAGTGAAGATACATTTTTTGTGGCTTAATTTTTCATAGATCGGTTATAACCATAAATTAATTATCAACATGTGATATTGACTCAATCTTGTAGACCTAACTCAACACAAACAATATATCAGTTTTTAAACACAATGAACCACATGCTTACTTATTCTTGATTTCCACTTCTAGAACACAATTAGAGTTAGATAGATAAATAGAAAAGATAATTATCATGATATATTTACTACTTTCCATACTTATTATATGCCCTTATCAAATTATAAGATCTAGTTTCAATCATTTAGAATCAAATGTATGCTTGAATTCCATATCTTTAAATATGAATTCTATTTTAGAGTTATATCTTAATTATATTAATTTTAAAATTAATCCAAAATTAGGGTTAAAACATATTGGTGAACATGTATGATAACATAAAATATGTAATTAGGTTACCAATACTTATTTAGTTTGAGTTTTCCCTAGTTAGATCTAATGTAGTGCAAAATTAGTTTTGTGTGAGATTATTTGTTATATGCATTCATATTGTTTTATAACTAGGTGTTTCCATCCACATTCATAGTATGCAGTACTCATATAATTATTAACCTTAACTCACTCATATAATTATTAATACTAACTCTCTCTCTCTCTCTCTCTCTCTCTCTCTCTCTCTCTCTCTCTCTCTCTCTCTCTCTCTCTCTCTCTCTCTCTCTCTCTCTCTCTCTCTCTCTCTCTCTCTCTCTCTCTCTCTCTCTCTCTCTAAGAATTTTTTTTTGAAAAATATTAGTAGGTATCATCAAAACAAATCAATTAATCCAATATCATGATAGGGACACTCAAAAAATTCTCCATGAGGATCCAAGAGTTTGGATTTTATAAAATATTTCTTATATTTCATTCTTTTATTCTGATACACTCCAACTACCTAAGGCACCTCCATCTCATCTTAAATGTGGGTTTGGATCTTATTTAAATTGTATCATGTTCATGAGAAATATTAGAAGGGTTTTATTATCGAAGGATTCATGTTTTTTATGGGAGATAAAACCCTCTTTTTATAACCTTCCTATTATGTTTGTTAAGTAAGGAAGCTAAAAAAATATTTTTACCTTCCTTTAATATATCTTACCATTGTAACCTACCTTATTTTCCCTTTTTGTCTCAACTCATTTATCATTTTCCCCTTTTTCTTTAATTTTATCCTTATTTTTATGTCATTTTTTACTTTTATTACTTACTTTATAACTATTTATAGATTTCTTGCCAACCACATTTTTGTTTTTTTTTAAAAACTTAGTAATGTATTTATTTTTAAAAATTCCAATAATTTTATCTATGTTTGAAAAAATTATCTTCACTTTTTATTTAGGGGAGGGATTTATACTTCTTCTTCCCATTTTCATGAATACAACAATTTTTAAATTTTGAATCTTAGAATAAATCCTAATTTTCTATATCCCTCCAAATTATTAAAAACAAATTAATTATATATGGTCCTATCCACCCAATTTTTAATTTTCTTGGCATTTTGTATTTGTTTTCATAAAGGAATACTTTTTCACATGTTTTTAATTATGTTATTAATATGAATATCATACTAGGAATTATTTCATCTCTTTTCTTTCGTTTGTTTATAGGTATCTAAAAATCTATTTTCAACAAGTTTTGCTAATTCTACAAGTCTCTCTATTAATTATTCTTTTTCATTCATCCTAAATGTTATTACTAGTTCTAAGCATATTAAAATTTATTCCATGGGTACTGTAGCTTCTACTATGTATACTAACTAGAATGGTAAATACTGTGTAACATTTTATATGTTGTGCAGTAATCCCAAAGTGTAGTAGGTATTTTTACATCCCAATTAGTGATCCCATGTTGCATACCTTATTTAAAACTTTATATAAAACATTATTAAATAATTTTATAATTACATTTTATTGTGGTTGATATTAATTACTCCATCCAATTATGTTTTATAATGAAATGGTTGTGTAATTATATTACACTATTATTTATGAAAGGATTCCATTGATACCTTGTAATACTAAGTGGACATCCAAATCATATAATTATGTTTTCATATTAAGATTTTGTGGTAATTTTTTTCATGTAATATATTTAGGTACCCCATCAACCCATTATGCTAAATACTATGTACTTGTTATAATAAATCTTGCATTACTTTTCCATGTGATAAATTTGATAACACCAATAAAGTTAATAGTCTATTTTTCATTGAGGTAATGCTAGTATTGCCCATTATTTAAATGGATCTAATATTATTAATATGTATATTTAAAAATTGTTGTCCACAATATACAAACTAATTATTTTTTAGCATTACCCTCTCTTAAATTATGTCATCCTTTTATGAATACATGTGCCTATCTCAAGAGTCTTTCTAACTCATACAGTAATGATAACCTTTACAAAGCCTCATCCCTTTATTTTTATATAAGGATCCATAAATAAGTGTGAATGGGATGGCCTATATCAACAATATTCTACATATTATTTTACCATACCCCTCTTCAAACACTCTTGTGTCCATGACTTGTGAAATATTTACCATGTCTTTTAAGATTTCTTCAATGTAGAAAAGATGAGATATGGTAAACTCATCCTTAATTGGGTCCACATCCTCTCATGTGGTATTCCTTGGTGATTAATATGTTTTATTTCTAATTTTACCATCTATAAATATAATATTAAAATAAAATTCTTGAAAAAATCAATAATCAATAATTATTTAGGGATTTATCATCACTTTTGGCCATAGCTACAAACTAATTTGGGATACATACGAGCACCCAAATCCTCATAATATTAAAAAATAAAAATGAAAAATTACCTGATCACACCACATAAAATTGTAACTAGCCTCTTTATTAACATATCTATAGCCCATAATCCATAAATACACCACATACTGCCACAACTAGCTTCACATGACCAACAAGATTTGAACCAGGGTGGGACTAAAAATAACTAATCCACTTTAAAAACTCACCCTCATCCCATTAAAAATAAACCAATATAATATTATTCCTTGTATTATAATTATATTTATTATATATGTTAGTTTATAATGGTTAGTAAAGAATATAAATGGTGTGCCTAGTAGATAGTGTCTAAACTTTTGTATTTCATACACCATTGATAACACTTCTCCATTTATTATTTGAATTATTTTTATTATTTTTGTATTTTCATACTTTATAATGAAATTTGGTGGTCAATATTACCTCATGTTTGTGTTAATAATGATCTTATGTCTATATCTAAAGCATAGACATGGACATGAAATGGTGTTGTCTAGTCTGGAAAAACTAGTATTGGCGCATTGGCTATCTTTTTATTAAATTTTAAAATAATTCATGGAATTATAGTATCCATTATAAATTTTATTTATTCATTATTTTTAATAACTCTTATATGGGAGTGTTAATTTATGCATAATTTATAATGAATATGTGGTGATAACTTGTATACACTAATATTGTTCTCACCTCTCTTTTTTCTTTGTGTGTGTGTGTGTGTGTGTGTGGGCGCGTGTATGTGCGTGTGTGTGTTTGGAGGGGGGAGGGGGGTTATATTTAAAATGGTTCCAATTTTAATGGTTCTACCATAATTATATCCTTATAATAATATGTCCTACTAGTGATCTGAATGGATTAGAAAAACACATTGCTTCAAGTTTAATGAGATGTTTAGTTGTCTTCACTAATATAAAATTCACCTTAAAACATGGACATGGTATTTTAAAAATCCATATATCATCCAATAATCTAATTATACATCTAAAAATTCATGAATAAAGCCCCTAAATGTGTTTACCATGATACATCTTAATAAAACTAGTGCATTCTTTCACACAAATGACATCACAATGTATATAATGATCCCCATTTAGTTACAAACATTTTCTTAGGGAAGTATTACATTGGCATCCATAATTTATGGTAAACAAAGAAACCATCGATAAACAAGTTTAGTTATCTACCTACCACCCTTTTTAATATTTACTTTATGAAGGGTATGGGGAATGGGTCATTTAATCATGTTTTGTTCATTTCCCTATAATTAATGAAAATATGTATCTCACCAATTTTATATTGTTGGATCCCCATTTGGATAATCATTTTTGTATCATCTACTAAGGAAATATACCACTAGCCAACATTTAATCCAATTTTACTTTTATTTTGGCTTTGATATTTATATTGAGCTACATGGTATTTTTCTTAGTGATTTTATATCATCCTTTACCTATATTTTCATTGTTATAACCTCTTCCTTAAAACCTTTTAATTTTGTAGACATCTACAAAAATAAAATATCATATTCTCAAAATAACTCAATCATTTTCTCAACTTCCTCTTTATCCCAATTATCTTTGATTTTTTTATTTTATGAATTCCATCTTATTTCTATGTTTTATTTTCTAATATTTAAAGGTTTATTGAAGTATTGTGTTATATCTTGTGTACTGTCAATTATTTTCCTCTCCCCCTCTTCTATTTCAATATTAATGTTTTTAGGTTTATCTTTTTCATCTTCTAGTTCTTGTTTGATTGATTTCATATTATATATTATGTGCCCAACTCCTTTATTTTTTTTCTACCCATACCATTTTTTATCTCCTAGTAATTATCTTAATAAGTTCCTAGTCATATGTGTGTCCCCCAAAAAAATATATTAATTATCCCAATGGGTTCCTAATCATTTTTGTGTTACATTATTGTTTCTTCTATGTTCAGTCTACTAAATTTTGTTTATCTTTATGACTTAGAATAAATAAAAATGTCTTAAATCTCCATAGAGTGCAACATATAGGTCTCATAATTTGAAATTTTGACAAAAATATACTTTGAGTTCCTCCCAATTATATCTCTCTCTCCACATTTATTATCACACATTTACCAAGTCATTGATTATGCTTCAATCATCCAATAAAATAATTGTGCCCAAATTATTGTATTTTTTTCTCCTCTTTTTGTGCATAGTTTTTCATAATTTACAATATGTGTTGTACGGTTAATTGTGCCACATATTTTTGACTATCCTTAAATTATCATTTTAACTTAATTAACCTTATCTTCATTATAATATTTAATGTTTTCTAGTTTTATATTATGTATTTTTTTGTTTGACCATCTTACAATAGTAATAGTCATTTTATCATCAATAGCCTTCATTATTATATGATATAGAGGAAGTATTTGTCATTTATTGTAGATAGACCTTTACATTCCATATTCTACTAAATTTGCATAAGTTAACATGATAATATCATCTTTATATGTGTGTTACACTTTTATTAGCTAAAGTGTATTATAATCTACTATGGTAAATTACTTTTCAGTGGGTTGTAATTTTATCACATGGAAAAACTTTCTTATGTTTATTTATAGTTATCCATATAACTAGGCTTAGATATATTTGTTTGAGGCTATCTATATTTCCTCTCTTTTGAGTATTATTTATTCTTAATCATTTATCTTATGAACATCATAAATATTTATTATTATCACTTATGTATATATTTTGGAGATTTCACCCAAGTCACTTTCACCTTCGTCTATATATAAATATTCTAACCATGTAGCCCCAATACCAATTTCTAAGGGAAAGTGTACTACCAATAAATTATCTTCAAAAGTGATATCTTGTTCTTAAGAGTTTGAATTACCATTATAGTATACAAAGCATTATAAATCCAATAACTCATGGTATCTTATGACATACATATCAATAACTTATAGATTAAATCTTTAATTAATACCCAT